>SKCR01003132.1:0-196038 GCA_019454045.1 Zanthoxylum bungeanum
GCTACCATGTCTCTTTTCAAAGACCTCATCTCGCTTCCTTTTTCTGGTCTTTTGAAAATCTGTTATGTTCTCCTTCTCGATCTTGATGTCACTCTCTGCGATCATAGCCCTATCAACCAGTACTGTTTATGACAGCTTCCCCAAAATCGAGATCATCGACCTAATCTCCTATCTTAGTCAACCCTTGAACTTCTCACATTTGTCTTCCCCTCATCAAACTAACTCGGGATAATACCGAGATAAGGAAATCATCCATCTCTCATACTCCATCACGGTCTCTGATGGTCCATGAACCATATGCTTAAACCGATGACGTTGCTCACTACAATAAGCATAAGGGAAATACTTCTCATTGAAGGCTTCCTCGAACATATCTCATTTGATATAATGAGGTCTTCTAAGTCCATAAGCCCTCTTGTAATCTGATTCTCTCAATCTATCCACCAGTACAGTCTCAGTGTGTTTCCATCAGGTCTCTGCCTCACCTCTTATCATAAAAGCAACAAACTTAATCTTCTCTTGATATTTTAGGTCTAACATGGTGAATATGCGATCGATGTCATTTTTCAATTTCTCTGCAGTAAGAGGTTCAGTTGTATTATGAAACTGAGGAGGACTCAAATTAAGAAACTGGTACAGCTTGCTCGTACTATCATTGTTGCTCAAAGGTACATTAGTTGCTAGCCCTTTGGCAACCATCTGTGCAACTACATCAATAAACTTCCCCAATACATCTTCTAAATATATGGCTGTCAGAGGAACTGAAGAAGAAGCTGCATGGGTCATATTAGGTACAGTCGTAGGAACCGCATCAGGTGCAGCTGCAGGAATAGTGATGGGAGCAGTTGTCTGAACTATTGGAGGTATAAGTCTACAACCCCCGTCACCCTCAACAATCAGAGGAACACCAGATGAAGCTTCATCCGGTTCAGGATCTACAGGATGGGTATGAGGTTCCTCAATATCAATACCTGACACTCTCACGTATCATCGAGCCTCCCTCTCTCACGTTGAGTACCAGTACCAATGCCACGTCCAGATATTTTCATACAAATACAAGACTATTCTTGAATACCCTCATCTAATGCAATGTTTCTACAAAATCTAAAACTTCCGTTCTGATACAAAATTGATCACCACCCCCTCTCTAAAGCGGGCCCAACCTTAGGAAGGGGTCCGTGAACTACTTCACCTAGAGCATTCTACATGTCATGAAATTTAAATAAATTTACAAAGAAAGTAATATTCCAAAAAAAGTAATTCAATAAATCTCAAAAGAAATGTTTACAACAAAAGTTTACGAAAAACATAAAAATGTCATGAATCTCCTATCTCAAAAGTAAAAAAAAAAATGACTGGACCAACCCGAATGACGGCTGTGGTAAACAAATCTAATCTTGATATTGTTACTACTGCGCTAGCGAACTACTTGGGATGTTTGGGAAAATGAGAGTGAGCTTAAAGAGCCCAATAAGTAAAGCACTCAAACTCTCTACATGATCTCACACAAATTTACCTTCGAATATAACATTTACTATCACTATCACAGTCAAATCATGCTCACAACAATACAAACATAAACCAACAAGATTTACTTACCGGATTCAGTACAATAATGGATCAAAACCATTAGAAGAATATCACATCCCTTTCAAGGTTTCCTACCATATAACCTCGCATAGATATGCAAGAGGGGGACTGAACCACATGTCTCTACTAACCTCACATAATCTCACATCTCCGACCATATTATTACTAGATCCGGTAGCATAATAATTATAACATAATCATCCAATACAACACAAATCATCGCACTCCATCCATATACTAGGTTTTGCTTTGATACTTCGCCCTTAATCAGTCAAAACCTAATCCAGTTGATCTCAAAAGCAAAGAACTTGTCAAAGACTCCTATCATGAAGCTTCCTCTCAAATTCCACTCATATATACTTGTTTTATAAGTGCATACGTTATAGGAAAAAATATATATTTTTCGGTGGTTGGTGGTTCAACCAACTATTTATATTTCAATCATAATATAAAAAGTGCATGAAATTTCATAATTAGAGAGCTCATCACAACAAGAAACAAAAATGAACACCATTCAATATTTTCTCATTTTTTTCATCTTGATTCATGGGCTGCTTCTTGCACATACAACTAATCACATGGTGAAAGCTGCTGAAATTGATACCAAATCATCTTTGCATGAAATAGCTTCAACAAGTTATTAGCTTTCATAATTAGTTGAAGGTGGTGCCCCATAGGTCCCTAAGAGTACAATTTTCACGACCAACTCCACCGAACAAAAATAAACCTCCTCATTGGTACCGTCTCCGCCAATACGACCATCGCCACCGCCACCGCCACCGCCTCCATGAAAATAACCGGCAGTTTCTCCACCACAACCACCCATAAGATATTAGCGTGAAATTGCTGAGGCCATGTTTAAAGACCTTGGTGATGCCTTAAAGACTGGGGGGTGTTGTTTCCTAATAATGATTCTTGTAATCTTTTATTTTGTGCATGTCTTAGCTGTTTGCCTTACTTTTCAGCAGTAATAATATTTTTTTTGAGGAGATATACTTGTTTTTTTCTTTTTTGGTACCTCTTAAATTCTTTTGCTTATAAATTTTTACACTTAATTTTTTTTTTTAAGGAATAATGAAAGTGCGTTTTTCTATGACTCCATCTACGTGATATATTTATCCCTTTTGTAATGGTGTAGGAACTCGAATAGAACCTACCCACATAGGTGTGGTTGTGCCCAACTAAATTCTTAACACTCGGGGTGCCATTTTGATTTATTGTGAAAATCGTGCATGTCATTTTGGAAGAGTATAGGAACCTATATAATCCTGGCATTGAGTTTGTGAACAAGAGAGTAGGCTCCCTATTGGGAAAAGCTTTGAAGGATTATCTAGGTTCCTACTCTCTGTAACCCCGATAATGGCATGATGCTACCGGGAGGAAACAAGATTAACCCATCTTCATAAGCCTCTAAATTTACAGAAAATCGGACATAATGTATCCTAAAACTAGAAAACCTGAATCACAGTCTAGCATCAAAGAAAAACCTAAGGAAAACATCAAACATAAAAAAGGACCTCAGGTCCACACAAAACTCATCAAAATCAATACTTATGGGCTTCGTGCCCACATCATCCATCAACACTCAAGGGCTTTGTGCCCACAACATCATAAATAATCAAAATTTTTACTTAATAATACAAAACAGTGTGCTCAACATGATAATTTTTTACTTGTGTGGGTGACTGCAACTTGGGTGATTCGCGTCTCGAGCATAACTTCCAAAGCTGATGTGGTTGACCTGTCTAGAGCCAACCTGCAAATTTACAAACTGGTTTGGTGTGAGTTATAAAACTCAATACGTAATCACGCTCATACTACAAACAAACATACAAGTTAAACACATCAGAAGAAGTTTTTCAGAATAATTAAGTTATTTCGTGTGTTTAAAATTATCAACTTTTTATTATCTTTTATACTTTACCCATGTCAAATTCTCATATCTACATATTTACATATATATCAGTCTATTAGCCAAACATCCAAAGCACACAAGGAATCAATTTGAATATCACAGAGTATGTCATTTTACATCGAAATCATTTCCATCATATGAGACGTGGAGTCATATTTCTTATACTTTATTACGATTAAACATCTTTGAAATATCATCAAAGATTATAAAACAAACATACTTCTTCAATTCGATGAAAACTTTCTTCAATTCCGATAGCCTTACGATAACTTCACATTCGTGATTCGTATGCATTCACACATGTCATAGCACACTTCTCATACATTCATGCAAATACAATTCCAAAATTCTCACTTGGAGACACGTCTAATACCAGAAGCTTGAAAACACTATCAGTCTCTTTCATAATATAAGAAATAAAAACATAATTGGCAAAAATACTTTATAACATCTTATACTCACACCAGTTCCCGAGTCTTTCATTCATTCCACGAAAGCATACATAATCCATGCATATCACGAGATCTATCATACACACATATACTAAGAAATACATACATTCAACTTGCAACCGACAACGAATCATACATAATAGTCAACACATCAAAGAAAACACATAACTGATAAGTGTGATTTATACCCACTTATTCTTATACTCTTAGCTTATTATTTTGTTAGTTTCCATATCATTTAATGTCATTTATAGTTTATTTTATGTATTGTTTGTAGGAAGCATTAGAACATCAATAATGGAGCAAATACGCGTATTTCGGGACCTATTGGAAGCATCGACTCAAGAACAGGCAAAACCAGCATCAGCTGCGCACTGAATTTAAAAAGGCTATAACATTTGATCTAGAAAGCGTTATGAGACCTATAATCTATCAATTTGCATCTACTCAAAGAGATCTATGCGTTCCATACAAAATCCAGGGGCTTTGGCACTGCGGCGCCAATCTGAAAGCGCCGCAGCGCCCCACGTGCACCAGAAACATGGTTTTAGGGTTTTTTTAGATGTTTAATGACCCCAATGCTCTATTTTAAATACATTAGTTCGTCCAAAACTCAAAGAGGAGGCTAATACACAGCAAAAAAAAAAAAAACAAAACAAAATACATATTTTAGAGAGATCCAAGGAGGATGATTGAAGAGCGACAAGAGGAGAAGAAGGCGGTGACGTCCGAAGAGGAAGAGATTCAATTCAGGTTTTATCTTCTTTTTTCTTTCTTAGAACTCTAATGATTTCCATTAGATTCATGACTTTGTTCTCATTGTTTTTATCTATTGTCATGAACTAAACTCCTTAATTTTGGAGAATGATGTAACTGATGCTTGAACCTTTGTTTTAATTGTCGATTTTGTTATGAAGTTTTATTAAGTTTATTTGTATTCTTTTGAGTTGCTTTGTGTTTGTTGGCCACAAATATGATGATATATGTTTAGAATCTATCACTCGAGAGAAGGGATTTTGAATAGATCTAGAGAATATAACTTATGAGTTTTATAGAGTTCGAGAGAGATATATAAGTTCTTTGAAGTCGTTAATATAGAATCACAAAGCGTAATGAGTTGTTAACTACTAGATTTTTATAGAGATATCGAAGTTTATAGTTGATGATATTTTCACTGATGCTCGAGAGAGCGAGTGGATATTTTCGAAATCTTGACTTATAAACAATATATCTGAACAAAGATTAATTGGCATGAGAGGCGACAACTAGGTGAAATCAGGATCTAGAATCTCTATCGTATTAGTTCCTCTTATCTAAATATTTTTATATTTTATTTATTTAATTAAATCTTTGTTAATTATCGTCTAAATAAAGTTAGGATTATCAATTGTAGTATTTAGTGTGAGTTGACACAATCTCTGTGGGTTCGACACTCTAAACTCATTTATACTAAAACTTGACACCATACATTTGCGGTACGATACAAAATATCACAACAAGTTTTTGGCGCCGTTGCCGGGGATTGTTTGTTTAATTCACATTAATACTATTACCAAGTAACCTTGACTTTAATTTAGATTCTTATTTTTATTCTTATTGTTTATAGATGGATTAGGTTTTGCTTTGATACTTCGCCCTTAATCAGTCAAAACCTAATCCAGTTGATCTCAAAAGCAAAGAACTTGTCAAAGACTCCTTATCATGAAACTTCCTCTCAAATTCCACTCATATATACTTGTTTTATAAGTGCATACGTTATATGAAAAAAAATATATATTTTTCGGTGGTTGGTGGTTCAACCAACTATTTATATTTCAATCATAATATAAAAAGTGCATGAAATTTCATAATTAGAGAGCTCATCACAACAAAGAAACAAAAATGAACACCATTCAATATTTTCTCATATTTTTCATCTTGATTCATGGGCTGCTTCTTGCACATACAACTAATCACTGGTGAAAGCTGCTGAAATTGATACCAAATCATCTTTGCATGAAATAGCTTCACAAGTTATTAGCTTTCATAAGTTGAAGGTGGTGCCCCATAGGTCCCTAAGAGTACAATTTTCACGACCAACTCCACCGAACAAAAATAAACCTCCTCATTGGTACCGTCCTCCGCCAATACGACCATCGCCACCGCCACCGCCACCGCCTCCATGAAAATAACCGGCAGTTTCTCCACCACAACCACCCATAAGATATTAGCGTGCAAATTGCTGAGGCCATGTTTAAAGACATGGGGGGTGTTGTTTCCTAATAATGATTCTTGTAATCTTTTATTTTGTGCATGTCTTGGCTGTTTGCCTTACTTTTCAGCAATAATAATATTTTTTTTAGGAGATATACTTTTGTTTTTTTTCTTTTTTGGTACCTCTTAAATTCTTTTGCTTATAAATTTTTACACTTAATTTTTTTTTTTTAAGGAATAATGAAAGTGCGTTTTTCTATGACTCCATCTACGTGATATATTTATCCCTTTTGTAATGGTGTAGGAACTCGAATAGAACCTACCCACATAGGTGTGGTTGTGCCCAACTAAATTCTTAACACTCGGGGTGCCATTTTGATTTATTGTGAAAATCGTGCATGTCATTTTGGAAGAGTGTAGGAACCTATATATCCTGGCATTGAGTTTGTGAACAAGAGAGTAGGCTCCCTATTGGGAAAAGCTTTGAAGGATTATATAGGTTCCTACTCTCTGTAACACCCCGCTAATGGCAGGATGCTACCGGGAGAAAACAAAATTAACCCATCTTCATAAGCCTATAAATTTACAGAAAATCGGACATAATGTATCATAAAACTAGAAAACCTGGATCACAGTCTACCATCAAAGAAAAACCTAAGGAAAACATCAAACATAAAAAAGGACCTCAGGTCCACACAAAACTCATCAAAATCAATACTTATGGGCTCCGTGCCCACATCACCCATCAACACTCGAGGGCTTTGTGCCCACAACATCATAAATAATCAAAATTTTTACTTAATAATACAAAACAGTGTGCTCAACATGATAATTTTTTTACTTGTGTGGGTGACTGCAACTTGGGTGATTCGCTTCTCAAGCATAGCTTCCAAAGCTGATGTGGTTGACCTATCTAGAGCCAACCTGCAAATTTACAAACTGGTTTGGTGTGAGTTATAAAACTCTATACGTAATCACGCTCATACTACAAACAAACATACAAGTTAAACACATCAGAAGTTTTTCAGAATAATAAAGTTATTGCGTGTTTAAAATTATCAACTTTTTATTATCTTTTATACTTTACCTATGTCAAATTCTCATATCTACATATTTACATATATGTCAATCTATTAGCCAAACATCCAAAGCACACAAGGAATCAATTTGAATATCACAGAGTATGTCATTTTACATCGAAATCAATTCCATCATATGAGACGTGGAGTCATAGTTCTTATACTTTATTACGATTAAACATCTTTGAAATATCATCAAAACGATAAAACAAACATACTTTCTTCAATTCGATGAAAACTTTCTTCAATTCCGATAGCCTTACGATAACTTCACATTCGTGATTCGTATGCATTCACACATGTCATAGCACACTTCTCATACATTCATGCAAATACAATTCCAAAATTCTCACTTGGAGACACGTCTAATACCAGAAGCTTGTAAACACTATCAGTCTCTTTCATAATATAAGTACATACAATAACATAATTGGCAAAAATACTTTATAACATCTTATACTCACACCAGTTCCCGAGTCTTTCATTCATTCCACGAAAGCATACATAATCCATGCATATCACGAGATCTATCATACACATATACTAAGAAATACATACATTCAACTTGCAACCGACAACGAATCATACATAATAGTCAACACATCAAAGAAAACACATAACTGATAAGTGTGATTTATACCCACTTATTCTTATACTCTTAGCTTATTATTTTGTTAGTTTCCATATGTTTAATGTCTTTATGTCATTTATAGTATTTTATGTCTTGTTTGTAGGAAGCATTAGAACATCAATAACGGAGCAAATACGCGTATTTCGGGACCTATTGGAAGCATCGGACTCAAGAACAGGCAAAACCAGCATCAGCTGCGCACTGAATTTAAAAATGCTATAACATTTGATCTAGAAAGCGTTATGAGACCTATAATCTATCAATTTGCATCTACTCAAAGAGATCTATGCGTTCCATACAAAATCCAGGGGCTTTGGCACTGCGGCGCCAATCTGAAAACGCCGCAGCGCCCAACGCGCACCAGAAACATGATTTTAGGGTTTTTTAGATGTTTAATGACCCCAATGCTCTATTTTAAATACATTAGTTCGTCCAAAACTCAAGGAGTAGGCTAATACACAGCAAAAAAAAAAAAAAAAAAAAACCAAATTACATATATTAGAGAGATCCAAGGAGGATGATTGAAGAGCGACAAGAGGAGAAGAAGGCGGTGACGTCCGAAGAGGAAGAGATTCAATTCAAGTTTTATCTTCTTTTTTCTTTCTTAGAACTCTAATGATTTCCATTAGATTCATGACTTTGTTCTCAATGTTTTTATCTATTGTCATGAACTAAACTCCTTAATTTTGGAGAATGATGTAACTGATGCTTGAACCTTTGTTTTAATTGTCGATTTTGTTATGAAGTTTTAATAAGTTTATTTGTATTCTTTTGAGTTGCTTTGTGTTTGCTGGCCACAAATATGATGATATATGTTTAGAATCTATCACTCGAGAGATTGGATTTTGAATAGATCTAGAGAATATAACTTATGAGTTTTATAGAGTTCGAGAGAATATATAAGTTCCTTTGAAGTCGTTAATATAGAATCACATAGCGTAATGAGTTGTTAACTACTAGATTTTTATAGAGATATCGAAGTTTATAGTTGATGATATTTTTACTGATGCTCGAGAGAGGGAGTGGATATTTTCGAAATCTTGAGTTATAAACAATATAACTGAACAAAGATTAATTGGCATGAGAGGCGACAACTAGGTGAAATCAGGATCTAGAATCTCTATCGTATTAGTTCCTCTTATCTAAATATTTTTATATTTTATTTATTTAATTAAATCTTTGTTAATTATCGTCTAAATAAAGTTAGGATTATCAATTGTAGTATTTAGTGTGAGTTGACACAATTTCTGTGGGTTCGACACTCTAACTCATTTATACTAAAACTTGACACCGTACATTTGCGGTACGATACAAAATATCACAACAAGTTTTTGGCGCCGTTGCCGGGGATTGTTTGTTTAATTCACATTAATACTATTACCAAGTAACCTTGACTTTAATTTAGATTCTTATTTTTATTCTTATTGTTTATAGATGGATTAGGTTTTGCTTTGATACTTCGCCCTTAATCAGTCAAAACCTAATCCAGTTGATCTCAAAAGCAAAGAACTTGTCAAAGACTCCTTATCATGAAGCTTCCTCTCAAATTCCACTCATATATACTTGTTTTATAAGTGCATACGTTATAGGAAAAAATATATTTTTTTTCGGTGGTTGGTGGTTCAACCAACTATTTATATTTCAATCATAATATAAAAAGTTCATGAAATTTCATAATTAGAGAGCTCATCACAACAAGAAACAAAAATGAACACCATTCAATATTTTCTCATTTTTTTCATCTTGATTCATGGGCTGCTTCTTGCACATACAACTAATCACATGGTGAAAGCTGCTGAAATTGATACCAAATCATCTTTGCATGAAATAGCTTCACAAGTTATTAGCTTTCATAAGTTGAAGGTGGTGCCCCATAGGTCCCTAAGAGTACAATTTTCACGACCAACTCCACCGAACAAAAATAAACCTCCTCATTGGTACCGTCCTCCGCCAATACGACCATCGCCACCGCCACCGCCACCGCCTCCATGAAAATAACCGGCAGTTTCTCCACCACAACCACCCATAAGATATTAGCGTGCAAATTGCTGAGGCCATCTTTAAAGACATGGGGGGTGTTGTTTCCTAATAATGATTCTTGTAATCTTTTATTTTGTGCATGTCTTAGCTGTTTGCCTTACTTTTCAGCAATAATAATATTTTTTTTGAGGAGATATACTTTTGTTTTTTTCGTTTTTGGTACCTCTTAAATTCTTTTGCTTATAAATTTTTACACTTAATTTTTTTTTTAAGGAATAATGAAAGTGCGTTTTTCTATGACTCCATCTACGTGATATATTTATCCCTTTTGTAATGGTGTAGGAACTCGAATAGAACCTACCCACATAGGTGTGGTTGTGCCCAACTAAATTCTTAACACTCGGGGTGCCATTTTGATTTTTGTGAAAATCGTGCATGTCATTTTGGAAGAGTGTAGGAACCTATATAATCCTGGCATTGAGTTTGTGAACAAGAGAGTAGGCTCCCTATTGGGAAAAGCTTTGAAGGATTATATAGGTTCCTACTCTCTGTAACACCCCGATAATGAGAGGATGGGAGGATGCTACCGGGAGGAAACAGATTAACCCATCTTCATAAGCCTCTAAATTTACAGAAAATCGGACATAATGTATCCTAAAACTAGAAAACCTGGATCAGAGTCTAGCATCAAAGAAAAACCTAAGGAAAACATCAAAGATAAAAAAGGACCTCAGGTCCACACAAAACTCATCAAAATCAATACTTATGGGCTCCGTGCCCACATCATCCATCAACACTCAAGGGCTTTGTGCCCACAACATCATAAATAATCAAAATTTTTACTTAATAATACAAAACAGTGTGCTCAACATGATAATTTTTTACTTGTGTGGGTGACTGCAACTTGGGTGATTCGCATCTCGAGCATAGCTTCCAAAGCTGATGTGGTTGACCTGTCTAGAGCCAACCTGCAAATTTACAAACTGGTTTGGTGTGAGTTATAAAACTCAATACGTAATCACGCTCATACTACAAACAAACATACAAGTTAAACACATCAGAAGTTTTTCAGAATAATAAAGTTATTTCGTGTTTAAAATTATCAACTTTTTATTATCTTTTATACTTTACCCATGTCAAATTCTCATATCTACATATTTACATATATGTCAATCTATTAGCCAAACATCCAAAGCACACAAGGAATCAATTTGAATATCACAGAGTATGTCATTTTACATCGAAATCATTTCCATCATATGAGACGTGGAGTCATATTTCTTATACTTTATTACGATTAAACATCTTTAAAAAATCATCAAATCGATAAAACAAACATACTTTCTTCAATTCGATGAAAACTTTCTTCAATTCCGATAGCCTTACGATAACTTCACATTCGTGATTCGTATCCATTCGCACATGTCATAGCACACTTCTCATACATTCATGCAAATACAATTCCAAAATTCTCACTTGGAGACACGTCTAATACCAGAAGCTTGAAAACACTATCAGTCTCTTTCATAATATAAGTACATACAATAACATAATTGGCAAAAATACTTTATAACATCTTATACTCACACCAGTTCCCGAGTCTTTCATTCATCCACGAAAGCATACATAATCCATGCATATCACGAGATCTATCATACACACATACTAAGAAATAAATACATTCAACTTGCAACCGACAACGAATCATACATAATAGTCAACACATCAAAGAAAACACATAACTGATAAGTGTGATTTATACCCACTTATTCTTATACTCTTAGCTTATTATTTTGTTAGTTTCCATATCATTTAATGTCATTTATAGTTTATTTTATGTCTTGTTTGTAGGAAGCATTAGAACATCAATAATGGAGCAAATACGCGTATTTCGGGCCCTATTGGAAGCATCGGACTCAAGAACAGGCAAAACCAGCATCAGTTGCGCACTGAATTTAAAAAGGCTATAACATTTGATCTAGAAAGCGTTATGAGACCTATAATCTATCAATTTGCATCTACTCAAAGAGATCTATGCGTTCCATACAAAATCCAGGGGCTTTGGCACTGCGGCGCCAATCTGAAAGCGCCGCAGCGCCCCACGCGCACCAGAAACATGATTTTAGGGTATTTTTAGATGTTTAATGACCCCAAGGCTCTATTTTAAATACATTAGTTCATCCAAAACTCAAGGAGGAGGCTAATACACAGCAAAAAACAAAATACATATTTTAGAGAGATCCAAGGAGGAGGATTGAAGAGCGACAAGAGGAGAAGAAGGCGGTGACGTCCGAAGAGGAAGAGATTCAATTCAGGTTTTATCTTCTTGTTTCTTTCTTAGAACTCTAATGATTTCCATTAGATTCATGACTTTGTTCTCATTTTTTTTTATCTATTGTCATGAACTAAACTCCTTAATTTTGGAGAATGATGTAACTGATCCTTGAACCTTTGTTTTAATTGTCGATTTTGTTATGAAGTTTTATTAAGTTTATTTGTATTCTTTTGAGTTGCTTTGTGTTTGCTGGCCACAAATATGATGATATATGTTTAGAATCTATCACTCGAGAGAAGGGATTTTGAATAGATCTAGAGAATATAACTTATGAGTTTTATACAGTTCGAGAGAATATATAAGTTCCTTTGAAGTCGTTAATATAGAATCTCAAAGCGTAATGAGTTGTTAACTACTAGATTTTTATAGAGATATCGAAGTTTATAGTTGATGATATTTTCACTGATGCTCGAGAGAGGGAGTGGATATTTTCGAAATCTTGACTTATAAACAATATAACTGAACAAAGATTAATTGGCATGAGAGGCGACAGCTAGGTGAAATCAGGATCTAGAATCTCTATCGTATTAGTTCCTCTTATCTAAATATTTTTATATTTTATTTATTTAATTAAATCTTTGTTAATTATCGTCTAAATAAAGTTAAGATTATCAATTGTAGTATTTAGTGAGTGTTGACACAATCTCTGTGGGTTCGACACTCTAAACTCATTTATACTAAAACTTGACACCGTACATTTGCGGTACGATACAAAATATCACAACAAGTTTTTGGCGCCGTTGCCGGGAATTGTTGTTTAATTCACATTAATACTATTACCAAGTAACCTTGACTTTAATTTAGATTCTTATTTTTATTCTTATTGTTTATAGATGGATTAGGTTTTGCTTTGATACTTCGCCCTTAATCAGTCAAAACCTAATCCAGTTGATCTCAAAAGCAAAGAACTTGTCAAAGACTCCTTATCATGAAGCTTCCTCTCAAATTCCACTCATATATACTTGTTTTATAAGTGCATACGTTATAGGAAAAAATATATATATTTTCGGTGGTTGGTGGTTCAACCAACTATTTATATTTCAATCATAATATAAAAAGTTCATGAAATTTCATAATTAGAGAGCTCATCACAACAAGAAACAAAAATGAACACCATTCAATATTTTCTCATTTTTTTCATCTTGATTCATGGGCTGCTTCTTGCACATACAACTAATCACATGGTGAAAGCTGCTGAAATTGATACCAAATCATCTTTGCATGAAATAGCTTCACAAGTTATTAGCTTTCATAAGTTGAAGGTGGTGCCCCATAGGTCCCTAAGAGTACAAATTTTACGACCAACTCCACCGAACAAAAATAAGCCTCCTCATTGGTACCGTCCTCCGCCAATACGACCATCTCCACCGCCACCGCCTCCACGAAAATAACCGGCAGTTTCTCCACCACAACCACCCATAAGATATTAGCATGCAAATTGCCGAGGCCATGTTTAAAGACATGGGGGGTGTTGGTTTCCTAATAATGATTCTTGTTGTAATCTTTTATTTTGTGTATGTCTTAGTTGTTTACCTTACTTTTCAGCAATAAAAATATATATATATATATATTTGTATATATATATATTTTTTTTTTGAGGAGATATACTTTTGTTTTTCTCTTTTTTGGTACCTTTTAATTTTTTTTTCTATAAATTTTTTCACTTAATTTTTTAAAGAAATAATGAAGGTGTGTTTTTCTATGACTCCATCTACGTGATATATTTATCCATTTTGTAATGGTGTAAGAACTCGAATAGAACCTACCCACTTAGTTGTGGTCGTGAGAATGCCCCAACTAAAATCTTGACACTCGGGGGCCATTTTGATTTATTGTGAAAATCGTGCATGTCATTATAGAAGAGTGTAGGAACTTATATAATCTGGCACTGAGTTTGTGAACAAGAGAGTAGGCTCCCTATGGGGAAAAGCCTTGCAGGATTATATAGGTTCATACTCTCTCCCAAAACAGATAAATTAATTGTTTAATTTAGGCTTTCGATGGGAGTGTGCGCAATTTATAAAGAAATTATTTAGACATGCTTCCTCTCATTTTTTTTAATTAAAAAAAAAAATGAGAGGATTTATAATTTACTTGTTTATAAGGCAATTATTATCCTTTAAAAAGAGAGATAGGAACACCCTTATAGTTTAGGAAAATGGTTACTAAAAATTATAACATAAACTGCCATAAATAAATTATAAATTACTATTTTTTATATAGTTTATAATGTTATCACAAATCTATATTATAAAGCATAACGGTGTGGGTGAAAGAGAAAACAATCAATGGTTAAGATTAAGAGAGATAATGTATCCAAAGTTCTATGTTTATATGGCTTAATTGATGGCTCAGATCATTTCGTTATAATCTAATGGCTGATAAAGAATCATTTCATTATAAAATCTCTATAAAATTGATAATTTAGTTTACCAAACAAATCAAATAACAAATCATTTTCAAATATCAATTGTAGGTTACCAAATAAATTAAAAGATAGAATTATAAAATCTCTATGAAAATGATAATGGTAAATCATATGATAAATTCATTAATATCGTGCCGTAGGCACGGACAACATCTAGTTTATAAATAATAAATACTGCTATAGTGATAGTGATATTGATATGATAATGTATCAATTATCATGTCAATAAATAGTATTATTTAAGGGTAAAATTGCAAAAGAATCTTAATTTTTTTTTAAACGTGGAGGGTAATACGGCATTCCAAAAATAAAAATATTACTAGGTAATTGATAGATACTGAAAATAAAATGGGAAAAGTGCCAATCTTCCCATATGATTTGTCCGAAAAGGGAATTTGTGTGATCCAAAATTAACTATGTTCGACTAATTTTAATACATATGGAAATTTTTATAACCATTTCACCAAACCATGGGATATCAAGTGATTTCCTTAACTAATCACTTGTTTCCTTTGACATAGCTTTTTCTTTTATTTTGTTTAATCACTTGGGTCCAATTGGTATTAAGATATTCATTTGTTAGGTAAGAATGAATCACACTATAGGTAAGAAATAAATTTAGGGCAAATAAGGGTTCAAATTGAAACCTAACCGCATTAATTTATTGGACAATATCTTTTTTTGACTGCTTCATACTATAGATTTTTTAGTATAACCTTGTTAAGTTTGTAGATTTTTTTGACTGCTTCATTCATTAATACCATAAGAGCATGAAGATTGACCATATTGAAAGATATGGATGTTTTAATTTTTATTTGATTTTAATTTAGGTTATTAAGAATTGAATACAAGGGAAGTATCCAAGACTTTTTCCGAAATTATAATGAAAAATTTGGGTCTTACCGATTAAAAAAAATTTACAATCACCACCTAACCTTTCATATATTAACTTCAAAATACAAAACCCTCAAACATTGACACAAACTCACTTTCTGTGTATCTTCACTCTAACTATAGACTTTGTGTATTAATTAGCGTCCAATAATTATGAAACATGATGGTTCAAAAAGTCATCATGGCAACAAGTTGGCACCTTATTTTATAGGAAAAATAGTGAAACCACTTTTTTTTTTCTTTTATCTATCTGTATCATGGTTTTCCTCCGTCATAAGTGATGGTCTTTTAATACATTTTAAAAAAAAAAAAAAATTTCGTATTTGGTGAAATTAAACAAAACTCCCTGCTTTACAGATAAAAATAAAAATATTTATAGTAAAATCTCATGTAGTGGATTTCATTTAATTTTAAAATATCAATGAGGTTTTACTTAATTTTAAAATATTAAAAAAATTTCGTCTAATTTTAAAATCTCGATCAGAAGAGTTTCGATTAATTCACAAAATATTAAGGAGGTTTCGCTGATTTTCCATATACTATAAATTATTGAAGCATCATCCCTGCGAATAATTGCGAGAGTTTGTATCAATTATTATTTTATTTATTTAAGGGAAAAAAATATTTAATAAAAATTATATTTATCACTCAAAACAGTAGAAGAATATATATATATATATATATATATATATATATATATATATATATATCTGACATTTTTACAAATAAATTAACAAGCTTTAAATTTTTAAATGTATGCGATAATCGATTTTGTATATAAAAAGAAAATATTTCCCTCGATTGTTCATTAATTTATCTGAATTTCACTCAAAGTTGTTGCTCTGACCAAACCTTTGAGTGGAGACTTTTTGTTTGTATAAATGTGTTTACATAATCATCTTTAGTTGCGGGATTATAATTTTAGTTAATTTGTATACCAATGGGCCGAACTTGTCATCCACTAGTAAACATAAAAAAATATGGTCATTAGATTTTGTTAACAAATTAATATCTCCTTATGAAAATGATGTCAACGATATGATTAGAATTCCCCAGATATAATTTTAAAATTCTTATGATTTATGATATTAATATTATTTCTTTCATATTTTAATTTTATGTATTGGTTATATAAATGTCCATATTGAAAATAATATAAAATGAATTTAAGACTTTTGATCATTAGCTTACAAAAACTATTCTTAATATCTTCAATGATCCAAAAAACTTCCGTCTTGCTGCCTTTCCTGTTAGAAACCCATGTGACGACATTCTGACACTCCGTCTTAATGTAAAAAGGTTGAAAATTATTCTCATCTGCTACTTCCATCCCAAACAAAACTGCATCCGCTTCTGCTGCTTCCACTCCCCCATTTGTTGAAGGCGAAATCGCTTCAATCATAGCTGGTTTCCCTACATTCTCTCTCGATCTAATTAAAGTCTGCATGCAACTTCAAGGCAAAAACGTCACCGTTCCACAGCAAGGCCATTCAATCCGTCCTGCTTTGGCTTTTCGTTCCAACCCTGTAGCTATCTTTCCTTTTAATTCCATACATATCCCTTGACACACGCTCCCGCACAATCCACCAAGTCCCATTCACTCTCTGCAAAGGCCTTTACCTTATCGTTTTTGAAACTTATGCTTTTCTTCTAGGTATTTGATTTTTTGTTTGATCAATGATGGTAATCTTCTCTCTTTCTATTCTCTCTCGTATTTCGGCTCCCTCTTGGATTTCGGTGCTCCCTTTCAGATTTTGATTCCCTTTCGGGCTTAAGCTTTCTTATTTTAGGCTTTCAAGCTCATTTCGCAATTTCGTTCCCTCTCGGACTTCGACTCCCTCATGAGATTCGGCTGTCCCTTCGAACTTCATACGTGAAAGCTCATCAATTATCTCCAAGTTTCAAGACTCTGATCTCCGATTTCAAGATGCAACCTCAAGTTTGTTTCTTCGTCGCCAGCTTGAGTTTGAGGGGTGTTAAGGAAATAATATCTTCTTATTATGAAAACAATCTCAAAGATATTGTTAGAATCCCCAAGATATGATTGTAGAATCCTTAGGATTTGTGACATTATTATATTTCCATTATTAGTATTATTTCTGAAAATTCGTAGTTTCTGACCCTATACACCTATGAGGGGAATATGTGTATTATGCGAAATTAAAAAAAACTACTATATCTAAGACATGTCAAAATTAGAGTTTTTATGTATAGAGATCAAGCACCCTTAAGTCTAAGCGAAAAATAACAATAAATAACATCAACCTAACAAACACAAAATAAATTACATAAAGTAAACAAAAGATTAGCAGATTTGTTTACGAAGTGAAAAATAATTTTCAAAGAAAAACCACTCTGCTTATAGGTTGTCAACCAAATCCACTATAGGAGATAGACTTACAGAGATGGTGAAAAGACCTTAAGTAACAACTTTACCGACTTTACTCCTACTATTGTAATAACTCGAAGAACTTCCCGAGACTGCTCCAAACAACATTCTTCAGAATCTCCGAAGTCTTAGTGAATTGAATCTATGAACTCGCATTTCAGAACTCCGAACACCAATCTCCACCTTAGAACTCTAAAGACTTAGGGTATTTGTAAGGTTTGTGTTTGGAAGGTTGATGGTGCGGAAACAAAGAAGATCACTCACAAAGAAGAAGACATGAAATTGAGTCTTCAAGGATGAGTGCAATTCAAAAAGTTGGAAATTGAATGCAAAATATGTTTATGTAATGTTTTTCCAACGAAGGTAAAAAGGCTATGTTATTCTTATTATATGTAGGTTTCTAAGTACAAGACTAGCTTCAAAATGCATCCAAACTAATAAAGACACGCACGGGTATTTGAACGCCTTAAAAACTCACGATGAACGTGAATGTTTCATCAAAATCGTTCGAATGCGACTCAAACGTGAAGTCTCTGGTCAGTTTCATTCAAACATAATGAAGAACATGACTCGACCGAATGGTCTCTGGACACTTTAGTTCAAACATAATGTGGAATGCAACTTGAACGTATGCCTCTGGAAGCTTTCATTCGAACGTAATGACGAACGTAACGCAAACGCAACTTGTTTGAACGAAAACATTTTCAGAAGATTTTCCGAAAAAACGTAAATTATGGATTTGAGCTATCAAGTTGTTATATAATATTATGTTATGATGTTTTCAGAGTAACGAGACTGAAATCGTTAATATCATACTTAATTATGGTGTTCCGAGGAGATTCGAAAGTTTATATAGTCGATCAAGAATTACACATATCTGTAGTTCTAATTGTTTATGTCGCTTGTTTTCACATATTTGATTTGGATCATAAGTGTTCGCGAGACGAGGTGAGTATTTCATGTGATGAGTACTTGGTAAATTGATTTGTGTTCTAAATAGCTATAGTAACGGGGTATATGAGTATATATATGTGAATATATATAGATATGTTTGTTTGTGTAAGTGTACGTATCGATATAAGAAATACATAATGTTTAAGTTGACTAAACCACCACGGGTTTAGATTGGTTAAAGCCACATGATTTGAGTGGCTTGATTTAAATGCTCATAATCTTATGTTATGGATATAGATGTATATTTATATGTATATTATGCTAAATGTATATCATCGATATGTATGTGATATGGTGATGATGTATGCCGATGAACTAGTCATTTGACAATGTTTGATGACTATGAATTGTGCTTTGTGATGTACATGTGATATGTAACGTCCGGTAACCTTGACTACTGTTACATTTTGGGACGAGTACTACGTAATATAAATTATGTTTGAACACATATACACTCATGAAATGACTTTGGGGACAATCAGTAAATTTTTCGAGATCCCGATACGAAATGGTACGATATTCCACTCTGATTACTCCATGGCATTTGGGCCATATATTTTTCATACAAACTCTAATGTTTATGAATTTTATATCTTCGAAAATCTAAGACCGAAACCTATAACTTTCACATTGGACATTTTTCCAAATTCAAATCAGAAACAAGTCAAAAATCGAGATTAACTTGACTCATATAGTAAATCTTGAGAATAACCTAGAATGGGTGATGTGGCATCATCCAAGCTACTCATTTCATTACACAAAAATCATCAATTTCCCTATAAATAGGGGAACTATTCATTCATCTCTCTTAATCTCCAAAAAACGTAAATGGCATGAGGATTCTCTCAATTTTCATCTACTCTCCAATGCCATTTTGAATATGGAAATGATAATCTCAAGCTTCATTCCAAGCATGCGAGTTCTTATAATCATTTTTTTCTTTAAATTTCGGTTTGCATATGAATTATTGATCTTATTTTCGAAATTCCTATGAACCATAGTTTCCAACTTTGAGCATTTGAGTTTGAGATAGGTGGATAGCATGTGTAATCATACACTTTCATGTTGAAAAAGACATGTAGTAAGTTTATTTGTCAAATGCCAAATTTTCTCAAACCTATAGAGGCCGGCCAAATTCTCACCTAGTTAAAAGGGGGGTTATGTTTATTTCAATTGATGTTGAATAATATTAGTTCAAGTGTTGAATTGATGTTAAGATATGAATTTGGTTTGGTTATGATGAAAGTTCAAAGGTGGCAAAATAATCTCTTGGCCAATTGTATGTGGAGGTGTTGGGGGAAATATAGTTTGTGAGGAATGATGTTCTAACATGTTAAAGTGTAGATGAGGGTGTTGGAATTACCTTAGGTACTGTCATGGATAATTGACTTTTGGCCCTAAAAATAGGGTAGCGTCGCGACGCCGAGCATGTGAATGCTCTCTATTTTGGGTCTGGAAGCGAGTGCGTCGCGATGCTCGAGTAGCGAGTCGCGACGCCAGAGTAACGTTGTAACGCATAACCCTTGATGTCGTGACGTGTACTGGGAAATATTCACAGATTCGGTTCTGGAATGTGAGCGTCGCGACGCCCAGGGACTTGCGTCGTGACGCGGAGATAAAGAATGCTCACCGGTTCATCAATATGTGTGGGCGTCGCGACGCCCAAGTGGAAACGTCGCGACGCGTGATTCGAATTTCCCCAAACCAATTTTAGTTCATTCCAGTTTCACCATAGTGTGTTAGAGGCCACCCTAAGGGTCTAGTATCAGCTCACATACATATATTATATCATGATATAAGTACGATACGCCTTGTAGTGGTAGCAAGTACTTGAGTAGATAAACTTAACCAACTTTATAAGATATCTCTCAGTCAATTTTCTAATCAAGATTATTAATTATAGATCATCTCATGAACCATAATTTCCTTCGGTAAAATGAATAATGCCAGCCAGATTCCAATCTGTGAGTAGACCATTTTTCTCAATATGGTTTTATTTAAATATTTTGATGTAAGACTTTCATTTAAAATCACTTAAGGCGTTAGCCAAAGTTTGATTTAATTTATTTTATGATTAAGGATGTTTTAGAAAGATTATTTTCAAAAAGCTTAAGTTCTGTGACTTCGAGGTATGGGGGGAAAAACTCACATCAATATGTAACTTGATTCAGATATGGAATTGATGGATACAGATATCGTGTGCACACGCAATTCAGGACTAGGGATGACAGATGCCCATAGATCCTAGATTTAGAGTCTGGAGGGTATCATAGATCTGTACCCCGGCTCCAGATTTCAGGGCTAGGGGGACATCGATACGTAACGCCCATGGACCCTAGTTCAGGGACAAATAATGGCATGTTTTTTGGGACAACGATACGTAACGCCCCAATTCTATGAATTTGCACTTCTCGCTTTAGTTAGGTGTATGGGGGATGACGATACGTAACACCCTCATGCGTCAGGTTTTCAGCAGACTTTCAGATAAAGATTTGTCATAAACAGATTTTCAGAGACAACCTTACAGAAAAAATGATTTCAAGAAAAAGTTTTCATAAGAATCCGTTTTACTAAGGCTTCAGAAATTACAAACCATAAGTACTTTTCGGAAAAGATTTCCAAAAAGAAAGTTGTTTCCAGATAAGGAAAGAGATTTCAAAAGAAATGATTTGAGATAGACTTGGTTAAAGAACCATGGATTTTTTTTTTCAAAAAGTATTTTAGTTTCTATTTTAACTGTCCACTCACTAAGATCGTTCAAACGATCTAACACCCCACTCCCAGTGTTTTGTTTTGCAAGTTTACCCGGAGGACGAGCTCGAGAGGATGGATACTGATGGCAGTTCACTAGGGTGTTCAGTCCACCACCCCACTCTTGATATGCAGTAGCCTCCTGGCGATGGAATTAAGGCAACCCATTGTTCGGGTAGTTACCTGCCCTCCTGATCTCTTAATGACTAATGATAGCAGCTAGCCAGGGGAAGAGGGAGAGTGGGCAAGTAATCGTCTACACTTAAGTAATTTTCCAACTGTACTGCATGACTTATTTTACTGAATCTAGTGGTATATTTGTCGTGATTGTTGAATGATGTTGGAGTCGAGTAGGTTTGTTATAATTATATATTTTTACCGTGAATTGGGTGTTGATTGTTTCATGTTACTATACATATGACTTACGTTTATTGCATCGCTTATATCATGTATAATGCATAAGCTATTTGGGTAATGACGTGTTGCAATATGGTTTTAATTTTTATGGGAAATGATTTAAAATAAATTTCAAAGCGGACTTGGTATAATTGCTACAGAGGGGTATATGGTAAAGGAAAATGGTAATGGGTTACCATAGGTAATATTTTGGTAATGAATTACCTGTGGTAACGTTTTGGTAAGGAAAATGGTAATGGGTTACCATAGGTAATGTTTTGGTAATGGATTACCTATGGTAACGTTTTGTAAAGAAAAATGATAATGGGTTACCCTAGGTAATGTTTTGGTAATTGATTACATGTAATAACGTTTTGGTAAAGGAAAATGGTAGTGGGTTACCATAGGTAATGTTTTGGAAATGGATTACATGTGGTAACGTTTTGGTAAAGGAAAATGGTAATGGGTTACCTTAGGTAATGATTCGGTAATAGGTTACCTATGGTAACGTCTTGGTAAAGGTTACTGGTAAAAGTTACTGATAAAGGAACCATTAATGGTAATGGTTGAATATGTTCTAAAATAGAACATCAAAATCCCGACCGGTTGCCCTATAGCGTATACCAAGACCGAGAGCCCTTTAACTGTAAATGGTTTACCGAATGGTAAAGGTTTATTTTACAAATCAAAGTTTTCAATGGGTTGCATTTTTATGAGAAACGCCATTGTATTCATGCATGAAAATTTCTTGATGGGCTTAGGCTCACTGTGTCATGTGGTATAGGTGATCATCTTTTAGAAGAATATGTTGATCTAGTAGTTGGTGGTTGCGACACAGATCCATGGTGGTGGCTCATGTGACAATGAACCATGTCTTTTTATTTTAATTACAGTTTAGGGCATTAGAGTAATAAGTCTCCGGGATAGTTAGGTTTTGGTGGAATCTAGTGTGTTAATTTAGTTTATACATTACATTTATTTTGACTTTTGGATTAAGTAGGAGTTATTTGACTTCTATGAATGACTATCATTTTAGCAATGTTAGCGCTTTTGCTTAAATATCAAGGGAGTGCAAAGTTAAAGTAGAATTTGGTGGCGTTCTGGCTCTATTTTCCTTTGGGTGAGGAGGTTATAGGTCGGGGCATTACATGTAGTAAGTTTGTTTGTCAAATGCCCAATTTTCCCAAACCTAGAGGGGCTGGCCGAACTTTCACCTAGTTAAAGGGGGGATTATGTTTATTTCAATTGATATTGAATGATATTAGTGTTGGGGTTTTAGGGCGGGCGCAGCGGAAGTGCGCAGTTCGGGCGAAATCGTAACTTTAAAACTTTTAAAGCTACTAAATAAATTATTCAATATCCAATATGAATAATTCATTCATATTTCACCTAAACATATTTATTCGATATCAAATAACGAGATAAATAGGTTAGAAACATCGTGAAACTTTTACGAAAAATATTTTTCCGCAAAGTGACATAAAAAGCGTTTTCGTCCGAACCGACCACCCAATACACACAGGGGCTGCCCAGGTCAGCCCCAGTAGTACTTGGATAGCAGACCCCCGGTAAGCCCGAAAATCATCCGGTAACACCGTTTTTCGCCGTTTTCTCATATTTCAACTCCGAAATAGTTTTCGGAAATTGTTCAAATGCCCTTAACACATCCAATATATTTATACAATATACTTTTCATCACCAAAATCACAGAAATTTCAGATCTGATTTGGTAATCAAAAATATCATTTTTCATGCTTTAAATCCAATTTTCTCAACATTAATCATATTAATACTTACACCAACCAAAGTCACCACAAAAGAAGAACTCAAGAACAATTCTATGAGTTACAAGTGATAAAATTGAACTAATATTACACTAATATCATTCATTCCAACTTCACACATGCATTTAACCTCCAAATTCATCCTCCAAATCAAAAAAAAAAACCTCAAAAATATAAGAAAGGAAGAAACCCTAGAACTTGTCTAGATGCTCAAGAATAAAAAACATACTTTCTAAGTTTAAGAGTTGTGAAGATTACCTCCAAATCTTCTAATTTCCTTAAACTTTTCTTGATTTCTTCACTCTCTTCCTTGTTGATGAGCGGAAAATATATCAATATTTACCGCCCCTTTAACTTAATATTTTGTTTAGTTTCTCGGGTTTGATGAACGTTTTGATGTGTTTTAGTTTATTTTACAGATAAAATAATATCGGGTCTCAATGAAATCATTTAGGACGGAATATGGGTCAAATAAGGGCAATTATTGAACTTGATATTTTAATTTTGGAGATTGGAAACTTGAAAGGGTGTTTTTGACAAAGTGCAGTTTTGGAAATTCCAATTTTGCACATCTGTCGTATTTTAGGCATAACTTTTTACTCCGATATCGGATTGAGCTGATTCAAGTTCCAGATTAAAGAAGACTCAAAGATCCACAACTTTGAAAGACAAAATATTTTCGAATTCTGAATATTGCATGACCGAATTGATGAACAATTCAGAAGTGTGTTGTGTGTAATTATTAAAGTCATTTTCAATCATTTTCAAAGCAAAAAAATAAATTAATAAATAAATAATAAAATTATCAAATCATCACCAAGCATGATAAGCAATTAGTGGAGCAATTAATAATGGATTTGGTGGAGTAATTAGTGGAGAAATTAATAATGCATTTGGTGGATGATTTGATGGAGGCAAAATTTTGCCTATAAATACCAAGTCATTTCATTTGTAAAATTCATACTTTCTTCTTTGAAATTCCTAAAGAATAAATAAGAAGATTGTATCTTGTTTGTTTATTTACAGCTTTCAGTAATTAATTTCCGCTTTCGCACTTTCTTTTCTTTATTTTTCAGTTTTTACTTTCCGCAATTTATTTTTACGCACAATCATTCCTTTCTTTACTTTTGCAGTTTTTATTTTCAAGCAATGAGGAGATTAATTCCCCTTTGCTGGGGTGAAAGGTAAAGCTTTTATTATTGATATTTAGACTAATCTCCCTTAATTATAATATATAAACTATTTAAAACTTGACTTAATGAGGATACCGCTATATTGGCCGGTTGGTAATTAATTATAAATTGGTTTTAATCTGACTAAGTATGGATACCGCCTGGTGGTCGGTGGTAATTAATTATTAATTTGACTTAATCAGGATACCGCCTTTATGGCTGGTTGGTAATTATCACGTAAAATTAATATATTATATTAAGGGAGATATCTAAAATAGTAGTAATAAAAGTTGATCCTCTAACCCCAGCATTTTCTTTTATTGTACTTTTACTTTATTTATTTCAATAATTTACTTTTCAGCAATTTATTCTTCAGCAATTTACTTTCAGTAATTTACTTTTATTTTTTTTACTTTTATTTTTTTTTTTACTTTTCAGCAATTTACTTTTCAGTATTTAATTTTCAGTATTTTACTTTATGTCTTTTATTTTATTTAATTTTTACTACCCGTAAATATGGGTCGTAACTAAGCCAGTTATCTGGGGTTGTGATGAAATCCAATATCACCGGTTTATAAGGGGTTAGATTATAGCTTGGGTCATATAAAGGTTTATTTATTGAGTCTTAATCTTAATGCTTTTTATTAACTGGCCATTAATAAAATTGATTAAGTAAACTTAAAATGAACTTGGAAAATGGATTTTAGGTTAAAGACCTTAGACTCAATAGCCCACGATCTTCCTTGAGGATAGATAACCCTTTAATAGATTTTCTTACATGATAAGAATATACCTGTCGGGCGGGGGTAGCCATAATTGGAACTTAAACTTAATGAATCCATGTAATTTGGTTGACATAGACATATGGTTCAATTGGGTTATACTGGGTATTTGTAATCGACCATCGGAAGAGGCTTTTACATAATTTAGTGTTCCAGGTTAATAAATTAATATATTACCCAACTGTAAGATAAATGCTTCATCTTTAATAGATATTGGAAGGATTCACAACCCTTGATAGTTTTATAAATTTGAATTTTCTTCAATCTACTTTCAAGAAATTTTATTTACTTGTTTTAAGTTTTAAAGTCACCACCCAATCAAACAATCAATCTATTAGATACTTGTAAACATTTGACCTCATAAAAATTAATAGCAAAGGTTTTAAGTCCTCGTGGGATCGATACTTTTTATACTACTTGAACGATACGTGCGCTTGCATTATACGCGTGTGATTACGCACCAGTCAAGTTTTTGGCGCCATTACCGGGGACTTAATTATCTTTCACTATTAGTTTAGAGGTTAGATACTTTTACTTGTATCTAACTTTCTTTTTACTTATTGTTTTCTTGTGTTTCAGGTTCTCAGAAACTTCATGAGACGAACCAGAAGCTTTGAACTTCGACCGCTTGACCCAGAAATTGAAAGAACCATCAGACAGTTGAGAAGGGAAAGGCGAGAAGGCCAAGATGCTTTAGTCAACATGGAACCTGAACCTTTGGAAGTTTCACCACCGATACCCATTCGAGACAGAACCATTCCGGTGGTCAACGGCTTCATTTCCTGTATTGTACTTCCTCTTTTACCAGCAAATACGTGTGACATCAAAACATACATCCAGATGATTCAGCAGTCAGTACAGTTTGGGGGAAATGCAATTGAAGATCCTAATTCTCACATCAGCAACTTCCTGGAAGTTTGCAATACTTTCAATTACAACAGAGCAGCTGAAGAAATAATGAGGCTGCGGGTTTTTCCATATTCTCTGAAAGACAGAGCTAAAGCTTGGCTACATTCGTTACCAGCAGGTTCCATCATAACTTGGAACACTCTAGCCACCAAATTCCTTGCAAAGTACTTTCCACCAGCCAGAACTACAAATTTAAGGAATGACATCACATCTTTCGTGCATCAAGATTCAGAATCCCTTTGTAAAGCTTGGGAAAGATTCAAAGATTTACTCAGGATATGTCCTCACCATGAGATCGCAAAGTGGCTACAAGTCCAAACCTTCTACAATGGACTTTCTGGAATAATGAGAACCACAATTGATGCTGCTGCTGGAGGAGCTTTGATGGCAAAAGGAGAAGATCAGGCCTGGGACTTAATTGAAGAAATGGCCAACAACAATTCCTTGTGGCCAACAGAAAGGAGCATGATCCAAAGAATTGCAGGAATTTATGAAGTTGGAGCCAACACAACTGAATTCCAAGCTGGATGTGATTTGCAAAAATCTGGAAACTCTTAACATGAAAGTTAATGGTGGATCCACAAGTTCACCATTTGGAGGAACACCTGAGTCAGAATCTTTCAACCAACATAAAGAAATGGTGAATTATGTCAACAATTTCAACAGACAGATGAACCATTCATATTCCATCACCTACAACCCAGGGTGGATGAATCATCCCAATTTCGCATGGAGCAACAATTCAGGGCAAATGAACAATCCACCACCTGGATTCCAACAACAGAACAAAGGCCAGGAGCAGGCAAATGAATCAGGAATAACAGAAGTGTTGAATCACTTGAAAAAGATAGAAGCAAAACACGACTCTCAAGCAGCAAGATATGATGCTATGTTTCAATCCCAAGCAGCATTAATTCAAAGCCAATCGGCTTCTATTAAAGCACTAGAGAATCAAATTGGACAACTGGCCAATGCTCAGAGTTACAGACCGCCAGGTAACCTTCCTAGCAACACAGAGACAAATCCGAGGAACATGGGAAATGAGAAATGTCATGCCATCATGTTAAAAAGCGGTACTGGAATCAACAAAGATATTGGAATCAAGACAACAAAAATTGAAGATATTCCAAAAGAAACAAAGTAACAGATGGAGGAAAAAGAAGCAAAGGAAAAAGAACAGATCACTCCACCTCCACCTTTTCCTCAGCGTCTTCGGAAGAATAAACAGGACAAGCAGTTTGCTCGATTCTTGGAGGTGTTCAAAAAGCTGCATATCAACATTCCATTTGCAGAAGCGTTGGAACAAATGCCCAGCTATGCCAAATTTATGAAAGACATTCTTTCACGAAAGCGGAGATTAGGAGATTATGAGATAGTAGCATTATCAGAAGAATACAACGCCATCATTCAGAGAAAACTTCCTCCAAAGTTGAAAGATCCTGGCAGTTTCACTGTTCCTTGCACCATAGGAGAACATGACTTTGGTAAGGCTCTGTTTGATTTAGGTGCTAGTGTTAACTTGATGCCTCTTTCTATTTTCAGGAAACTGTAGATTGGAGAAACAATGCCCACTTCAGTCTCACTACAACTTGTTGATAGAACGCTCGTATTTCCAAGAGGCGTAGTTGAGGATGTGCTGGTCAAGGTTGACAAATTCATTTTCCCAGCATATTTTATTATCCTTGATATGGAGGAAGACGCAAACGTGCCAATCATCCTCGGGAGACCATTCTTGACTACAGGTCGAACCATTATTGATGTACAAAAAGGAGAACTAACCATGAGGGTACATGACCAAGAAGTAACATTCAATGTTTTTAAAGCCATGAATTTCCCGAATGACGAGAAGGAGGAATGTTTTAGACTTGATGTGATACATAGTACCGTTCAGAACTCTGATGAAAGACAAAGTTCTACTGACAAACTTAAAGCATGTCAATTACCTGTGGAGCCTGAAGATAAAGCGCATTGCGTACTGAAGAAGCCTATTCTTGCACTACAAGCAACAGAAGAGAAAAAGTTCCACCAGCTCAATGAATTAGAGGAAATTCACAATCATCCTTTTGAGGATGCCAAATTGTACAAAGAAAAGGCCAAGAAGAGACATGATGAGAAGTTAGTGCGCATACAACTGGATCAGGGCAGAAGGTACTGTTAAACAAATCAAGGGTGAAATTATTCCCATGGAAGCCAAAATCACGGTGGTCAGGTCCATTTGTGATCACCAAAGTTTTACCAGATAGAGCCGTTGAGATACATGATCCTGACTCCAACAAAACTTTCAAGATTAAAAACAAGCGTGTTAAGCACTACTGGGGAGAATCATTTGAGCGACAAAAAGAAAGTGTCACACTTTCAGATCCAGCCTAACGTTCAAGAAGTCACGTCTAGCTGACGACTTTAAACTTAGCGCTCGTAGGGAGGCAACCCATGCAATTTTTGTATATATTGTGATTTGGTGTTATTTAATTTGGTGTGTTTAGTTTTTACAGATTAAGACATTTCAAGATAGAAGAAGCTCTCGCAAATCTTCACAAGCAATTTCCTTCTCTCCCTCAAAAATCTCTGATGAAGGTTTACAAAGCTCGTTTGGAACGGATGAGGTTACTGATGATCAAAGGTATTCCTACTGACATTCGTTGGATTATTGACGCACATGTCTGATTGGCGGGTGAGTCTTCTGACTCTTTTATTTCACGTCTGCCTGGTTTAGGAAGGAGCACCTATGCTAAAAAGAGAAGAGCCAAAATAATGTGTGTTTGTTATAAATGTGCTCGCATGTTTTGTAATACTCGTAGTCGTTCTTTAGGAATGGTGTCTGATAACCGCGAAGATAAGATTAACTTCATTAGGGATGGCTTGAGTAAGAAGTCTTTGGATGACATATCTAAAACTCTTGAGACGTATCCCAGTGGATGTGTGTATCATGAGATTCGTGTGTTATACGCACAATTCCAAAAGGAAAGACAACTGTTAAGTCTCGGGAATCTGACTCAAAAAGACCTTGTTTGTCAATTTATAAGAAAATTGGATGGGAAGCTTGTCCCTGACGCATAGATGTCAATCAAGCCGCTACTTTTCTTGTACATATTATATCTTTTTGTCTTTTCCTGATAATTGTGATTTGTTTTGTTGTTTTATTTTATTTTCTCCGACAGGATCTAGACCTTTTTAACTATCACGATTATTTTACTATTAACTAAAAATTGTCATTTGGCAGGTACTAGTGCTATTATTTTACTCACCATTTTCAGGTATTATAAATTTAACTCATCATTGCACTTTTGAAGATATCTAGAGTAAAGCATGGAAGCCACTTCAAGAAGACGAGTTGAAAACATCTGTGTATTTTGCAGTAGTAGTGTTGGTACTAAACCACAATACGTAGAAGCAGCACAAGAATTGGGTCGAGTCTTAGCTGCAAGAAATATGCACTTAGTATATGGCTGAGGCAATCTTGTACTAATGGGGATCGTTTCAAAGGCCGTACATGAAGGAGGTAGTAACATTTTAGGAATCATCCCAAAACCCTTGGCAGAGGCAAATCTTATTGGATCATCAAAGGAGAGGAACTAATCGTGCCAGGTATGTCTGAACGACTGGTAGAAATGATTAACCGTGCTGATGCTTTTATTGTTTTACCAGGTGGCTTGGGTACATTAGAGGAAATTTTTACAGTGTTATCTTGGGCGAACCTGAACATACACCAGAAACCGCTTAGACTGTACAACGTTGAAGGATTTTATGATTTTCTTTGTGTGTTTCTTGATGGTGCTCGAAGAAATGGGTTTGTGTCAAAACCTATGAAAGAACTCCTTTATACTGCCAGAACTGCTCCGGATCTAATTGACCAACTCTTAGCCTATGAACCACACGTTGACCCTAACCTTTCAAAGATAAATTGGTTCGAGAACGATCGTGGTAAGAAGTGTCGGATTAATCTGGATCTTAACCTTTAATTTTTCGTAGATTTTCAGCTAACCAGGTACGTGTAGGGGTTTTAGGGGCTAAATCCGGTAACGCAGCGGAAGCGGCGGAAGATCGTATCTTCCGATTTCAAAAATTTTTCTCGGATTAATTAAATAAACATATTTATTTAATTATCCAATAATCAAATTATGAAACAAAATTCAAATGAATCATATTCAAGTGAATTTACCAAATTACCCTTACTTAGTATTTTGTCCATTTTAGTCCGAAATTGATCTAATCAATTTTGAATGATTCTAAATCATTTCTAAGATGAACTTAGCATGTTCAAAACATCAAAACACCAAAAGCACCAAAAATCCCAATTTTTTAATCCTTGGCCGAATGCACCTCCAAGGTGCCATTTTGTGCACTTTGTCATTTCATGCATCAAAACACATCAAGATGTAATCCAATGAACATGAAACTTTATATGCATCATATACACATCCAAATACACAACATATATGAAAACCCCCAAATTTGGAATTGGTCATGAACCCTAATTTTTCAATTTCTTCAAATTGGACAAATTAGACCAAATTGGTTAAATCAACTACTTCAATCATGTTTCTTCCATCCAATCAAAGTCTCAACACAATGAAACAACTCAAGATCAAATCTAGGTCATCTAAGAGTGGGTCAACAACTCTAGATTAGCAACATGGTTTCCAAAACCTTAAAAGAAGCTTATAACTACAATAGTCACAACCTTCCTTCATCATACATGCACAACACTTCCATCAAAACTTCCATCCATAAAAACACAAGAATAAAGAAAGAAATAACCTAAGAACATCATATGTTAAAACCTAGATCCTAAGGAACATTTTCCTTTCTAATAGCAAGTTGGAAAAACTCACTAAAATCCAAGCTTTCTTTGATTTCTTCTTTCTTTCTCACAAGCTTCCTTTGCTTCCATTAATGGAGTTTTTTCTTTTAAAGTGTATTAGGTTAAGAAGAATGAATGAAAAAAAAAACAATATATACTTGTATCAAAATGCCTTGGCCGAAATTCACTAAGGAATACAAGTTTTGTAATTTCAATTTCATTTCATCTTACATTTGTCACTTGCATAAATATCTAATAACACTTTATTAGATATTTAATTAAGTCAACAAATGCAACTAAGAATAATATAACTCTTATATTTAAGTGTATGGCCGAAATTATGAAGAAATAAAGAAAAAAGATATTTTTATTTTTCAAACAATTTTGAACAAATATCTTAAGAAGTCAAAATCAATTTGACAACCTTTTCCTTTAATGTAAAGTCAAACATTTACACTTATAATCATTTCCTAACTTTATCATTTGGTGATATATTTATATTTTAATTATATTAATCATTTAACAATTAAATAATTAATTAAATACAAATATATCAAATATATGTATTATATTTACTTTAAATATCTCAAATACATATATTGATGATATATGTCAAATACCTTTATTTGACTATTTATTAATGTGTATTTAATAATATCATATATTAAATACAAATACACATTAATTAGGAAATGACGGTTCGGCCCGTTCGCATGTATTTTTCGTTTAACGATTAAACGATTTATAAATAATCATCATTATTCATAAATGTTGCTCTAGTGCTCTACGAGTATGTTTCATTATTGAGACTCTCTAGATTCGGGTATATCCGTCATGAAATCCAATTTCATGTACATAATCTATCCACCCGTAGATTATGACGATCACGGATAAACTAGCTGAATCATACAGGTCGAGGTCATTGCATACGTATAATCCCTCCGTCACAGGTATCCAGATAATCCCAGAGATATAGATGTAAACGTCAAATCTCTATAGGTATTATCTCGTCGACGTATCTATTAGCAATCTCTAAATAACACTCGGAACTTACTTCCGATGTATACTGTGGCCACAGATTTAACAGACTGCTAAATATATATGGACTACCTATGCTCTGTACACAGAACTGACGGATCCTATCTTGACACACACAGGATATCCTGAGGATCGATCCACACCCAACGAACAGGCGGAGGTCTGATCTAAATAGATCGGTGACGTGACTGCCATCTAAGTGTGGAGGATGTCTCATACATCCACAGTGGTGTCTCAAGTCGAAGGACCACTATGCTACTCAACCCGAGAAGATTCTTATTGACGTTGGCGTACCATCCATTAAGAATCTTCGGTGAGCCGTTCAGTGTTTATCCACTATAAACACCTACACGTCTATACGAGTCTCCTAGACTCATGGTTCATTGGGATAAACCATCGGACCAAGTCTCGATATACGACATGTACTGGTCTCAACGGATTTGACTAACCGACCCGTGTTAGCAAATCTTGACCAGGAACTATGTTTGATAATATACATATAGCAGTGACACTTCCCAATGTCAATTACAAACTAACTTTGTAACTGTGTACTGCATTATATATTATCGGGCCTTTGTCTAATATATACATATCACTAAATCATATTTAGTTTCAATCTAATCGTAATCAGATCGAATATGTATATAAGAACAAGAGGTGCAACCATAAATAAGTAATATTATGGAATAAGGGGATGTTTGTACTCATGAATCATACATAAATACGGCCCGGATTGGTGCTCTGAGCACCAACCCCAACAATTTCTCCCACTTGCTCTAGTGCCAATCCACGGTATCATATACTCATCTCAATGTGCATCGTATGCACATGGCCCTCAAAAGCTCACCCAGTACTTAAGAGGTAGGCAACAAAAACAAGTCCGCTATGACATATCGAGTTTGTCAAACAAACTCATCCCCATAGTCAACATCATTCATATTTTGTAGAATCTAAATTATACATTAATATGAAATGGATGCTATATCTGTATTATGCTACAGCTACTAAGTTGTCCAAGTATTTGGGGATCAAATCCAAAAATACTATGAGACAACCGCAAGCACAACACAATTTAAAACTTCTAATTTAAAAGGTCACTATGCAACTTCATAAGTCAATACTTCAAAAGTTGCATTTGATTCCACTAAATAGTAGAATCCTTCGTGACACTCCCACTGCATCTTTTGTGACTCTTTATGACGTAGACTGTCTAACGTCATAATTAGTCTTAAAACTAATATGACCCTAATGGTTGCAGACTGTATTCTCCATGAATTAGAAACTCGTTCTTAATATCTCAAAGATAAAAAAGAACCTGTTTCAAGATCCATCATATGGTCTATAGGATGTCAAAATAACTCGTAACAATTACGATTAAATCGACATCGATAATCGCACATAATAAAGTATTCATTATGTTATCATCAAATGATACATAATATTGTTTAGACATTCTAATCAATATTTCTTTCGAAAAAGGAATCATCATTTACGAAAGATGAATACTATGTATAAGACACACAATAACTGTCGAACAGTTATACTAACTGTCATACAGATAGCCTTGTTATGTCCTTCATTAGATCATATCTAATGTACGACTAATAGGAGTATCTCACAAGTCTCTTTGTTTTTATATCTTATATAAAACTTTATATCGTATATAACAGAGACTACTCCCACTTTTATCACGGAGTAAAGAAGACTTAGGTAAATCTTTTACCTCATAAACATCTCATTATTACTATAATAATGACAATGTCGTTAAGATATATAACACTAGAAAGTAATATGTACGCTCCCACTAACCCTTCTATCACATATGTATTCTATATACTTTGACAAGATCAGACAATTGACGATATCAAAAATATAGAACACATATTTCTGGAAGACTTATCCGAGTCTACAATAGGCTCTGTAAGCTAGCACACTAAACTGCGATCTCAGCAGAACACAAACTCTAGGGCCATTTCAGAATGAACTCTTCAAATAAGGAAATCACAACTGATCTCTTATCTGAATAAGTCATCCAAAAACGCCACTTTGCATTCTTTAGCTAAAATATACAGTTTATTATCAACATTAACCAATATATCTTTAATTGTTCATTAGTTTGACTAGAGATAGTTTTCTCAGAATCTACAATAGATTGCTGAGTATAACTTTTCTCACTGTCATACTGTAAAGGTCAAACCTTTAATAAGCTCACAATGCTTTCGCTGTGCAAACAATTAGCACATATCATGAACTAATTCATAATGAAAGCTTAATCAAGTTCAAAACTCGATCGTAGTAAGCTATGAACAATCTTAGATCTAAGGTTCAATGGTGAACTTCCAGAATCGATATCAAATATCGCTTCCATTACAAGTTATAGGATAATTTTTCTTCAATAAGAAAACAACGGAACCATTAAGTATCAAATACTCGTGAATGATTCTGTTATCCTATTGGACTTGTACGGAAGATGTATAAGGGTTGTTTCATCTTATTAATTACATAGTTCCATTTATAATTTATCATTCTCACATTTGACTTCAATAAGTCAAGTCTTTTCTACAATAGTTAACATCTGATGTTACACACCAAGTAATAAAACGTTTATTACTTAGAATCGTAGGAAAGATATTCTATTAAATAGAATACAATATTCTATAAAACAGAATAAACGATAAACTTTTACTTATACCTCCAAGGTGTAAGTAATTTCCATTATATAACTATTATATAAAAGGAAGATTCAAATCTTAAACTTTTCAAGATTCGGATTTTCTACCTATACATATCATATATGTAACTGTAGAAAATAATGGAACATTAATTAAAGAGATGAATTAGTGTTACTGGAGTATAACCCCAAGAGTATTGAAACTAATTCGGTAACTTTCAATATCAGACGAATCAAATCATATAAGATTCGATTACTCCCACTACTCAATTCCATCAAGATGGAATCGTGGAAGAACAATATTGAATATGAATCATATTCACTAAATAACCTTAGAACTAATTGCTTTAAATTCATACGTTTGATCGTATCAAAGATCTTTGAACAGTTCAAAGACATGTTATGAATTTTGAGGATATAATTCTCTAAAACCTTTAGATTGAATATATTTGAACAAGTCAAAAATGTTCAATCTACGTTTCATCAGAACGGATTGAAAGTACTTGATACTTTCAAGACTTTCAATATGTGTTCCTTCAGAAACACATAACTAAGTTATGACAATTCATCAACTAAGTTACGAAGTATAGAAAACTACCTTAAGCAATTATTATTCATTAAACTACATACATCCAATGTATCAGTTAAATAAATCTGGTGGTCCAATGACAATCATTGGTTAAACGAGATCTTAATCACTTTCCTGAATACAATATTCATTAAATGGATAAGGATGTGTGGTGTGATCTAGTATCAAACCATCCTTCACCATACGGAATAAGCATCCAATGCTTAAGTGATTAAATTCATAAAGCACCGTTCTAAATTATTTACTTTACCGAATAATTTCTCTTTATGTTTATCTCTACGTCAATGACACTACTAGTTATTATAAAATATGTAACAATTGTTTATAAAGAACAAGTGACTATCCAATAGTCGCAAGTTCCGATATCAAATATCAAAACAATCGTTAACCAATATTTCAAATAACTAGACGGGAGATCTGGTATCCAATACCTATAGTTGTAGTATTGTGAAAATCAATATTTTCTATACACAAATATACGCACTCCTTTCTTTAGCTTTACTATTTGCATTCAACTATTCACAACAATTGTAAATAACTGATTACCAAATTGTGTCAGACACATTACCTCTAAAGGTAATTAAAGCTTAGAAACGTCATTACTAGATAAACAAATACCTAATAGGGCTTTCTAAATGCCAGTCAAGAATCTCGAGACATGAACTAATTCAAGTCAATTCTTACTGCATAAGAAACTATTATCTCTAAATTATTATATCCTAAAGGGATATCTATCTAGATTATCTATCATGACTTAGAAACTAAGTCACTAACCATCTTTATTTTTTTGAAGAAAATCAGAACAATAGTTCCCGATGGTTTAGACCAATCTAATAATATCCTAGTCTAGTAGTATCTAGAACCTATTCTAGAATAACTGCAACCAAGAGTCTAGTCAGATAACATATCATAATATGTGTGCAGTAAAATAAAAGTTTAATTCTATATAAACAATAGAATAAGGAAACAAACAAGCGGCAATTTCCATAATAACATACACTGCCTAAGTTATGGAATATTTTAAACTTAGCAGTGCCTCCCACTATTTTTACGTAATGCCGTAATCCCCAACGGAAAGACGAAAATTCAATAATTAAATCGAATTCCATAATGGGAAGAGGACCCCATGAATATATTTCGACTCACTGCAGAGGCACGGTCTCGCCGACGTATATTCACAGGTAGACAACTAATTGTCAATCATTTACTAGTGACTCCAAGATTCCGGTCCTAGCCGTCGTTTCTCGTTGTCGCTGCGAAGGCAGGCCCACAAGGAGACGTACCAAGGTTAAACTTGTCAATGATAAACTCAAGTTACTTGCGTAACCCTGACAGCTAGGGCACGTTCAGGATTCCGCTTTCGCTTGAATTTATCTAGTATATAATATACATTCGGCATAAATAAATTTCTATCAGCTACACCCTCACAGCAGAGGCACGGTCTCGGATGTAGTCAACGAAAAGATATTTATAAACCGTATTGACAAGACGGACCAAGAAACAAGTATTCCAAATACTAGCTACTTTAAAACCTTATTAAGTGTCATACACCCTAAATCTAATCAAATTAGATTATAACAAGCATGTATAAAGTCAAGAAAACATGATTAAACATTGAATAAAACAAGCTAATCATTTTATAGAGGCCTAGAATCAGACTCGCTCTGATACCATTTTGTAAGGGTTTTTAGGGGCTGAATCCGGTAACGCAGCGGAAGCGGCGGAAGATCGTATCTTCCGATTTCAAAAATTTTTCTCGGATTAATTAAATAAACATATTTATTTAATTATCCAATAATCAAATTATGAAACAAAATTCAAATGAATCATATTCAAGTGAATTTACCAAATTACCCTTACTTAGTATTTTGTCCATTTTAGTCCGAAATTGATCTAATCAATTTTGAATGATTCTAAATCATTTCTAAGATGAACTTAGCATGTTCAAAACATCAAAACACCAAAGCACCAAAAATCCCAAATTTTTTAATCCTTGGCCGAATGCACCTCCAAGGTGCCATTTTGTGCACTTTGTCATTTCATGCATCAAAACACATCAAGATGTAATCCAATGAACATGAAACTTTATATGCATCATATACACATCCAAATACACAACATATATGAAAACCCCCAAATTTGGAATTGGTCATGAACCCTAATTTTTCAATTTCTTCAAATTGGACAAATTAGACCAAATTGGTTAAATCAACTACTTCAATCATGTTTCTTCCATCCAATCAAAGTCTCAACACAATGAAACAACTCAAGATCAAATCTAGGTCATCTAAGAGTGGGTCAACAACTCTAGATTAGCAACATGGTTTCCAAAACCTTAAAAGAAAGCTTATAACTACAATAGTCACAACCTTCCTTCATCATACATGCACAACACTTCCATCAAAACTTCCATCAATAAAAACACAAGGAATAAAGAAAGAAATAACCTAAGAACATCATATGTTAAAACCTAGATCCTAAGGAACATTTTCCTTTCTAATAGCAAGTTGGAAAAACTCACTAAAATCCAAGCTTTCTTTGATTTCTTCTTTCTTTCTCACAAGCTTCCTTTGCTTCCATTAATGGAGTTTTTTCTTTTAAAGTGTATTAGGTTAAGAAGAATGAAATGAAAAAACAATATATACTTGTATCAAAATGGCCTTGGCCGAAATTCACTAAAGGAAATACAAGTTTTGTAATTTCAATTTCATTTCATCTTACATTTGGTCAACTTGCATAAATATCCTAATAACACTTTATTAGATATTTAATTAAGTCAACAAATGCAACTAAGAATAAATAACTCTTATATTTAAGTGTATGGCCGAAATTATGAAGAAATAAAGAAAAAAAGATATTTTTATTTTTCAAACAATTTTGAACAAATATCTTAAGAAGTCAAAATCAATTTGACAACCTTTTCCTTTAATGTAAAGTCAAACATTTACACTTATAATCATTTCCTAACTTTATCATTGGGTGATATATTTATATTTTAATTATATTAATCATTTAACAATTAAATAATTAATTAAATAAAAATATATCAAATATATGTATTATATTACTTTAAATATCTCAAATACATATATTGATGATATATGTCAAATACCTTTATTTGACTATTTATTAATGTGTATTTAATAATATCATATATTAAATACAAATACACATTAATTAGGAAATGACGGTTCGGCCCGTTCGCATGTATTTTTCGTTTAACGATTAAACGATTTATAAATAATCATCATTATTCATAAATGTTGCTCTAGTGCTCTACGAGTATGTTTCATTATTGAGACTCTCTAGATTCAGGTATATCCGTCATGAAATCCAATTTCATGTACATAATCTATCCACCCGTAGATTATGACGATCACGGATAAACTAGCCGAATCATACAGGTCGAGGTCATTGCATACGTATAATCCCTCCGTCACAGGTATCCAGATAATCCCAGAGATATAGATGTAAACGTCAAATCTCTATAGGTATTATCTCGTCGACGTATCTATTAGCAATCTCTAAATAACACTCGAAACTTACTTCCGATGTATATTGTGGCCACAGATTTAACAGACTGCTAAATATATATGGACTACCTATGCTCTGTACACAGAACTGACGGATCCTATCTTGACACACACAGGATATCCTGAGGATCGATCCACACCCAACGAACAGGCGGAGGTCTGATCTAAATAGATCGGTGACGTGACTGCCATCTAAGTGTGGAGGATGTCTCATACATCCACAGTGGTGTCTCAAGTCGAAGGACCACTATGCTACTCAACCCGAGAAGATTCTTATTGACGTTGGCGTACCATCCATTAAGAATCTTCGGTGAGCCGTTCAGTGTTTATCCACTATAAACACCTACACGTCTATACGAGTCTCCTAGACTCATGGTTTATTGGGATAAACCATCGGACCAAGTCTCGATATACGACATGTACTGGTCGCAACGGATTTGACTAACCGACCCGTGTTAGCAAATCTTGACCAGGAACTATGTTTGATATATAATATCATATAGCAGTGACACTTCCCAATGTCAATTACAAACTAACTTTGTAACTGTGTACTGCATTATATATTATCGGGCCTTTGTCTAATATACACATATCACTAAACCATATTTAGTTTCAATCTAATCGTAATCAGATCGAATATGTATATAAGAACAAGAGGTGCAACCATAAATAAGTAATATTATGGAATAAGGGGATGTTTGTACTCATGAATCAGACATAAATACGGCCCGGATTGGCGCTCTGAGCACCAACCCCAACAGTACGACCTTCTTAACTCTCATTCTACTGTTTAAGACATTGGGGACAATGTCTCATTTAGGTTTGGGGGAGGGAATTAGTTGATCAATACCTTGTTTTTAGTTATGTGTTGTTTTTATTTTTAGTCCAAAATTTTTCGAAAAATACAAAAAAAAAATTGAAAAATTTTCAAAAAATTCAAAAATATTTTGTGTTATGTGTTTTATTTTGACTAAAAAAGGTGGAATAATGAAATGAAGAGATGGCTGAGTAAGGAGTTTTCACTCCCAAGACGTATCTTAAACCATTTTGAAACAAGTTATTTTTGTTTATTTCCTTTTGAATTATTTAATTTGTGATTTCTCTATAAAACTAATTAAAATGGATCTTCATATGCTCAGTTAGCAGATATTATCAACATGCATAGTAACATACGGACATGAATTGTAATTGAAAAGTTTGTAATATTCAGTGCACTAGTTTAATTGGAGGAAGCATCTCAAAAAGTGATGGAGTAAAAAAAAAAATTCTGAGATCCGAGTTATTAAATCTGTAAGGGTGTTTTAACACCTAGTGCCCTAAAACCAACTGTTTTGGGAGTCACTGGCCCAAAGCTCGCTACATGGATCAGAGATGTTGCCGAATAAATATATATATCTGAAGTCTGAGTAATTAAGTCTGTAGGGGTGTCTTAACACCTGGTGCCCTAAAGCCAACTGGTTTGGGAGCCATCGGCCCAAAGCTCGTTACATAGATGAAAGATATTGTATATAAATAAAAAATAGAGAAAAATCAAAAAAAAAATCAAAAAAAAAAATCAGAAAAATTATTCCATTGCTGTAAAAAGGTGTGAATTCTGATAAAACTTTAGGACAAAAATATTACTCTCTTATCAACTATATTTGTGACTATTGTGGGCAAAAATGAGTTGTTTAAAATTTTGTTAGCTGTGTATATGGAGAACGGTAAAAAAAAATGATCGGAGAATTTAATTATTCAGTAATTTAGAAAGAAAGAAAACAACTAGTAACTTGGAGTAGAAGTTTCACCTGATTAGTCACTAACTTTCTTTATTCTTTTTTCTCTTGTCTTTTTTGTTTTTGTGTGCATTAGTTTTACTACCTTTTTACTTTTGTAAAATATTTGTGGGTATCATTGCTGTAAACCCTCACGAGACTACAACTCGTCCACTAGGGACACCTAGGGGTTTAAAGGCTTGTTGCATACGCTAAATGCAACCGTTATCCCTACGAAAGTGGCTTAGTTTAATTTTTTTTTTTGCTGTTTTGCTCGAGGACTAGCAAAATGTTAGGTTTGGGGGTGTGATGAGCGGAAAATATATCAATATTTACCGCCCCTTTAACTTAATATTTTGTTTAGTTTCTCGGGTTTGATGAAGGTTTTGATGTGTTTTAGTTTATTTTGCAGATAAAATAATATCGGGTCTCAATGAAATCATTTAGGACGGAATATGTGTCAAAAAAGGGTAATTTGTGGACTTGATATTTTAATTTTGGAGATTGGAAACTTGAAAGGGCATTTTTGACAAAGTGCAGTTTTGGAAATTCCAATTTTGCACTTCTGTCGTAATTTGGGCATAACTTTTTATTCCGATATCGGATTGAGCTGATTCAAGTTCCAGATTAAAGAAGACTCAAGATATACAACTTTGAAAGACAAAATATTTTCGAATTATGAAGATTTCATGACCGAAATTTATGAACAATTCAGAAGTATGTTGTGTGTAATTATTAAAGTCATTTTCAATCATTTTCAAAGCAAAAAAATAAATTAATAAATAAATAATAAAATTATCAAATCATCACCAACATGATAAGCAATTAGTGGAGCAATTAATAATGGATTTGGTGGAGTAATTAGTGGAGAAATTAATAATGGATTTGGTGGAGAATTTGATGGATGATTTGATGGAGGCAAAATTTTGCCTATAAATACCAAGTCATTTCATTTGTAAAATTCATACTTTCTTCTTTGAAATTCCTAAAGAATAAATAAGAAGATTGTATCTTATTTGTTTATTTACAGCTTTCAGTAATTAATTTCCGCTTTCGCACTTTCTTTTCTTTATTTTTCAGTTTTTACTTTCCGCAATTTATTTTTACGCACAATCATTTCCTTTCTTTACTTTTGCAGTTTTTATTTTCAAGCAATGAGGAGATAATTCCCCTTTGCTGGGGTGAAAGGTAAAGCTTTTATTATTGCTATTTAGATTAATCTCCCTTAATTATAATATATAAACTATTTAAAACTTGACTTAATGAGGATACCGCTATATTGGCCGGTTGGTAATTAATTATAAATTGGTTTTAACCTGACTAAGTATGGATACCGCCTGGTTGGTCGGTTGGTAATTAATTATTAATTTGACTTAATCAGGATACCGATATCTAAAATAGTAGTAATAAAAGTTGATCCTCTAACCCCCATCATTTTCTTTTATTATACTTTTACTTTATTTAATTTCAGTAATTTACTTTTCAGCAATTTACTCTTCAGCAATTTACTTTCAGTAATTTACTTTTATTTTTTTTACTTTTTACTTTTTACTTTTTACTTTTCAGTATTTTACTTTATGTCTTTTATTTTATTTAAATTTTTACTGCCCGTAAATATGTGTCGTAACTAAGCCAGTTATATGGGGTTGTGATGAAATCCAATATCACCGGTTTATAAGGGGTTAGATTATAGCTTGGGTAATATAAATGTTTATTTATTGAGTCTTAATCTTAATGCTTTTTATTAACTGGCCATTAATAAAATTGATTAAGTAAACTTAAAATGAACTTGGAAAATGGATTTTAGGTTAAAGACCTTAGACTCAATAGCCCACGATCTTCCTTGAGGATAGATAACCTTTTAATAGATTTCCTTACAGGATAGGAATATACATGTCGGGCGAGGGTAGCCATAATTGGAACTTAAACTTAATGAATCCATGTAATTTGGTTGACATAGACATATGGTTCAATTGGGTTATACTGGGTATTTGTAATCGACCATCGGAAGAGGCTTTTACATAATTTAGTGTTCCAGGTTAATAAATTAATATATTACCCAACTGTAAGATAACCACTTCATCTTTAATAGATATTGGAAGGATTCACAACCCTGTATAGTTTTATAAATTTGAATTTTCTTCAATCTACTTTCAAGAAATTTTATTTACTTGTTTTAAGTTTTAAAGTCACCGCCCAATCAAACAATCAATCTATTAGATACTTGTAAACATTTGACCTCATAAACAATTAATAGCAAAGGTTTCAAGTCCTCATGGGATCGATACTTTTTATACTAGTTGAACGATACGTGCGCTTGCGTTATAGGCGTGTGATTACGCACTGGTCACTTGTTTCTTCAAATAATTTTTGGGAACTTTTCTTTCTTGAAGGTTTTGGCCATGGAGGATCATGAAAGAGAAAATAAAATTTTCTAACTTGAAAAACAATCCATGATCGACTTAGGGGGCAAAATGGTCATTTGGCCATTTTAATCAAATTAAATAAAAATAAACTTTAAGTTAACAAATCCAATTTGTAAACTTTAAGCTTAATAAAATCATGCCACATGTAACCAATAATAATCAAACATATTACATAACAATTATGTAATATTGAAATAATTTAATTATCTAGATATATAACTTTTAAATACCTAAATAATTAATTAATACGATTATTATTATATATGTATTTTTTTTATTTACATTAAATAACAAATATATATTAATGGCATGTGTCAAAGTCTCATTTGATAATTAATTAATATGTATCAAATCAAATTTTGTATCAAATACAAATACATATTAATTATTAATTGACTGAAATGCCCCTAATGCATGTATTTCCGTTTAATCGTTTAAACGATTCGAATCAACTCATTTAATCCGGTGAAGTATTATGAATAATCTGTATTTTTCATAACGCGTTGCCTAAGTGCTCAGTGAGTACACTTCATATTGTGGGACTCTCTAAGTTTAGGTAGACCTGGCCGGTTCCCGGTTCCACACTTAAGTGGAACCGGAACCGGGAACTGAACCGGTCGGTTCCGGTTTGGTTCGAACCTTTTTTTAATTATATAAAAAATTTGAAAATAAATTAAAATAAATTAGATTAATTTAATAAATAAATAAAATTATTAAATTGAAGAGCTTGAACTTAAATTTAAAAAAATTTAAGTTGCCTACGTATCCTCCAAGGGTGAGAGGAATCAAAGCTCATGTAGTTCCATTACAATTATAAGATATTCCCCCTTTGGAAATTTATAATTTTGTAATTATCAAATATCAATCATCATTATCAGTTGATCATTCAGCTCCGGTTCCGCTTGCACTTGTTGTTGAATATGCATTATCGAATAAGTCTTCAAAATCATCGGGGGCATCTTCTTGTTGTCTCATATCAGCTCGAGTCCAATCATCCACGGCCATTTAAATAACTAATTGAGATTGAGAATAAGTGAATCGTAGGAATTAAGAAAGTTGAGAAATTGATGTGTTGAAATAATGAAAAATGAATCTTATTTATAGAGTTTTAGAATTTTTTTGATACAAAAAATGCCCCTAAATATAACCGTTTTATTACCGTTATTAGAGGTATAATAGGAATTATATAATATAAATTTTTTTAAAGGCTAACGACCATTTTATTTTTTTAATTTAAGGGGCAAGGAGCCCCTTAAACCCAACGACTACTAGTCGTTGGGGACACCCAACAGCTAGTAGCCGTTGGTAGGGTTCCTGTTGGAACTGCTGGAATCGTTCGGTTCCAGCGGTTCCGACCGGTTCGCGTTGGAATCCAATTTAGTGTCAATAATTTATCCACTCATTAATTATGATGACCACTGATAATCTCGCTAAATTATACAAGTCGAGGTCATTGCATACGTATAATCATTTCTTCACATGCTATCAATATTATACCGGGGATATAGATAAGAACGTCAAATCTCTAAGGCATAATATAGACGACTTTTAAATTTATGATCTCTAAATAACACTCGGAACTCCCTTCCGAAGTATACCACGACCATGGATTTACTATATCGTAAATACGTACATGATACATATGCCATGTACACAGACTGACAGATTTTATCTGATACTCACAGGATATCATGAGCATCAGTCCACACCCAACGAGCAGGCGGATGTCTGATCTAAATAGATCAGTGACGTGACTGTCATCAAAGTGTGAAGGGTAACTCATATATCCATAGTGGTATCTCAAGTCGAAGGACCACTATTCTACTCGACTCGAGAAGATTCATATTGACGTTGGTGTACCATCAATTAGGAAATCTTTGGTGAGTCGTTTAGTGTTTATCAAATAAACACCTACATGTCTATACGAGTCTCCCGAGACTTTTGGTTGATTGGGATAAACCATCGGACCAAGTCTCGATATATGACATGTACTGGTCTCAGCGGATTTTACTAACCGACCCGTGTTAGTAAATCTTGACCAGGAACTTTATTTGATAATATACTTCTAGTAATGACACTTCCCAATGTCAATTACAAACTACTTTGTAACTACGCACTACAAAATATATTATCGGGTTTTTGTCTAATATATACATATCACTAAACCATATTTAGTTTCAATCTAATCGTAATTAGATCAAATATGTATATAAAAGCAAGAAGTAGTATCATAAATAAGTAATATTATGGCAAAATAAGTTATTCATATTCATGAATCAGACATAAATACGATCCAGATTGGCACTCCGAGCACCAACCCTAATAATTACTTCAAGTGTTGAATTGATGATAAGATATGAATTTGGTTTGGTTATGATGAAAGTTCAAATGTGGCAAAATAAACTCTTGGCCAATTATATGTAGAGGTGTTGAGGGAAATATAGTTTGTGAGGAATGATGTTCTAACATGTTAAAGTGTAGATGAAGGTGTTGGAATTGCCTCGGGGAGTGTCATGGAGAATTGATTTTGGGCCAGAAAATAGGGTAGCGTCGCGACGCGTTTGGGCTGGCGTCGTGACAGCGAGCATGTGAATGCTCTCTATTTTGGGTCTGGAAGCGAGGGCGTCGCGACGCTCGAGTAGCGAGTCGCGACACAAGAGCAAAGTCGTGACGCACAACTCCTGATGTCACGACGAGTCTGGTAAATTTTCAAAGATTTTGTTCTGGAATGTGAGCAACGTGACGCCTAGGGACTTGCATCGCGACGCAGAGACATAAGATGCTCACTGATTCATCAACATGTGTGGGCGTCATGACGCCCAAGGGGCAGCGTCATGACTCATTATCAGAATTTCCCCAAACCAATTTTAGTTCATTCCAATTTCACAATAGCGTGTTAGAAGCCACCCTAAGGGTCCCGTATTAGCTCGCATACATATATCATATCATGATAATCATCGCAGGAACCGTAATTTCCTTCGGTAAAATGAGTAATATCAGCCAGATTCCAATCTACGAGTAGACCCTTTTTCTCAATCTGGTTTTATTTAAATATTTTGATGTAAGACTTACATTTAAAAGCACATAGGGTGTTATTCAAAGTTTGATTTCAGTTATTTTATGATTAAGGATGTTTTAGAAAGATTTTTTTCAAAAAGCTTAAGTTCTGTGATTTCGAGGCATGAGGAAAAAACCACCTCAGTACGTAACTTGATTCATATATGGAATTGACGGATACAGATATCATGTGCACACGCAGTTCAGGACTAGGGATGACAGATGCTCATAGATCCTAAATTCAGAGTCTGAAGGGTAGCATAAATCTGCACCCCGGTTCCAGATTTGTGGCTTGGGGATGACGATACATAACGCCCCAAGACCACCAGATTTCAGGGCTAGGGGGACGACGATACGTAACGCCCCTAGACCCTAGTCCAGGGACATGTAGTAGCATGCGTTGGGGGACAGTGTTACGTAATGCTCCAATGCCATGGATTTGCACTTCTGGCTCTAGTTAGGCGTATGAGGGGATAATGATACGTAACGCCCCCATGCGTCAGGCTTTCAGAAGACTTTCAGATAAAGATTTTTCAGAAATAGATTTTCAAAGACAGTCTTTCAGAAAAAGATGATTTCAAGAAAAAGTTTACATAAGAAACCATTTTACGAAGGCTTAAGAAATTACAAATCATAAGCAGTTTTCGAAAAAAATTTCCAAAAAGAAAATTGTTTTCAGATAAGGAAAGAGATTTCAAAAGAAATGATTTGAGATAGACTTGGTTTAAAAACCATGGATTTTTTTTCAAAATGTATTTTAGTTTCTATTTTAACTATCCACTCACTTATATCGTTCAAACGATCTAACACCCCACTCCCAGTGTTTTATTTTGCAAGTTTACCCAAAGGATGAGTTCGGGAGGATGGATACCGATGGCAGTCACTAGGGTGTTCGGTCCACCAGGCCAAGTCAAAAATAGGGTTCAGTCAAGTCGAGTAAAGTTTAGTTCCAAATATATATATAGTAAAGTTGTATATAATCATTTGTGTATAGAGTTGTTAAGATTATTGATATTGAGTATTCAGTTGTCTGTGTACCGTTTTACATTCTATGTTACGGATCTGGGCAATGGTCCCATATATGGGATAATAGTTGAGTATTCCCTACTGATAGCATCTCTCAGATTGATGATGTTACAGAATAGATGCCCTTGATTATGTGTCTTTTTAGAATAAGTGATATGTATGTGATTTTGAAAATTTCTTCCCAAACGAACAAAATATTTTGACTCCACTTTTGATATGAAATGATTTCGCTACATTATACATTCTCCGTTTTATTGGACTTTGTCCATCTGACTACGGTCATTCTGTTACGCTTTATCGATATGGTCATGTTACGGACATTGTCCGATCTATGTGAGCGATCGGCAATGGACATCTTGTTGGTTTTTGATATGATTATTTGAAAGAAAAGCATAAGATTTTAGATTTCAATTATGTATTTAGACAAATGATACGCTATATAATCTGTTAACACTGTCAATTATGTTTTCTTCATATGTTTTTTATTTTCGATTAAGTGTCAAGTGTTTTTTTTTTATTTATGTTTCCGTTATATGTCATGTGAGATAAGTTTACGTATCTTCTGTTGACATTTTTCTAAATCCTAAAGTAAATTCTGGTTTTCAGTTTATGTTATATTTTAAAGCATTTTGAAATAAAAGGATTTCAGGAAATTTATTTTGATTATATGATATGATAAATTTCTGCCTCAGCTTGTTTCATGTTTTGTACTCGGTTTTCTGTCGAGACACATGATAAAATATTTATGTCACGGAGCCCAATGATGTTTTTAGTTTTGACCCTCCGTGGCGCTTGATTCTGATCTGTATGTGGTTCTGATCATCAGAAAATGGTAGCTCGCTTCCCTATATCGACATGGTCATGTTCGGACATTGGTCAGTCCTTAAGCGTGACTCAGGTAATGGACATCTGAAATTTTGATGATTCTGGTTTTCGAAAATTTCTAATTTCATAAAGATTTATTTCTGTATAAGGGGATTTTGAAAATGATTACGAGTTTTCTAACTTCTGAGAATGTATGAATGTTGGGGTTTTATATCGGAAATCCGGTGACCCAGCGGAATGGTGGAAAATCAAAATTATTCTCGGATTAATAAAATAAACTTATTTATTTTATTATCCAATAATCAAATTATGAAATAAAACACTATAAATCAAATTTATGTGAATTTACCGAATTACCCTTAAACAAAACATTTTGTTTATTTTAATCTGAAATTATTCGAAACGATTTTGGATGATTCTAAATCATTAAAAATATGAATTTAATATGTCATACACATCAAGAATCAAATTGCAACATAAATCCCCAAAAAATTAACACCAAGGCCGAGAGCCTCAATGAAGCATATTAATGTGCATTTTGCACTTCCAAAGTTCAAAACACATTAAGACAAAATCCAATCAACCCAATATTTTACATGCATCATATACACATCCAAATACACCATATAAATGAAAAGTCCCAAATTTGGAAGTGGTCTCAAACCCTAATTTTTCAATTTCTTCAAATTGGACAAATTAGACCAAATTGGTTAAAACCAACACTTCAATCATGTTTTTTCCATTACAATCAAGCCTCACCACAATGAAACAACAATAGAACAAATCTAGGTCATTTAAGAGTGGGTAAATAACTCTAGAATGGCAACAAGGTTCTAAAACCATGAAAAGAATGCTTACTACTTCATTAGTAACATTCTATCAACTTTATACATGCTCAACCCCCTTTTTCAAAATTTCATCCACCAAAAATACAAAGAATAAAGAATAGAAAAACTTAAGAACATCACAAGATGTTTCCAAGAACAAGAGGAGCATTTTTCTCTCTAATGGCAAGTTGGAAAAACTTACTTAAATCCAAGCTTTTCTTTGATTTTTCTTTTCTTTCTCTCAAGCTTTTTTGTCTTCCTTCAATGGAGTTTTTGATAAAGTGTTTTAGGTTAACAAAAACTAAATGAAACAAAACAATATATACTTGCACAATAAACCCCCTTGGCCGAAATTTACTAAAGGAAAATACAAGATATTTTGTTTTTCATTTCATTTAATCAAGTTGCCAACTTGTTAAAAATGATCATTACACTTTAATGAATTTTTCAGCCAAGTCAACAATTGCAACTTAGTCATTAAAACAAATATCATAACTTTAAAATATCTATACTTTAATTAATTTAATCATTTAACAATTAAATAATTAATTAATTAATTAAATATAAATATATTAAATATATGTATTATATTTACATTAAATATTAAATACATATATATATTTATGATATTAGTCAAATATCTCAATTTGACAATTAATTAATGTGTATTTGAATTAATCTAACATTAAATGTAAATACACAAAAATTAAGGAAATGACTATCGGGTCCCTACACATGTATTTTGCGTTTAACCTTTAAACGACTTTATAAATAATCAACATTATTTATAATTGTTGCCCTAGTGCTCTACGAGTAGGGGTGGGCAAAAAACCAACCGAACCGAACCAAACCGCAACCGAACCGAATTTACGGTTTTTTTCTAACGGTTCGGTTTGCGGTTCGGATTGGCTCACCCCAAACGGTTTACGGTTCGGTTCAGGAGCTAATCCGAACTGCACCTGTTAAACCGAACTGAACCGTTATAATTAAAAAAAATTATATATTTTTATAAAAAATTTGTATTTGTATTTTTCTTTTAATTTTATTTTATGTTTTCTTTTTATTAGTATGTTAATACTTTTATTCTTAAATTTTTTGTTAACATATTTATTTGTTACTACTTTTATTCTTCAATTTATTTGTTAATACGTTTATTCTTAAATTTTTTGTTTTATGGTAGTATCATTAATCTTGAAAGTAAGATGTTGGATTTGTCTCTTAATTAGAATGATTGTAACATCATTATTCGAGGTAATTTTTAAAAAATATAATAATTAATTGTGCCTAATTTTTCAATCCTTTATGGAGTGCATGTGTTCCCTGGAGTCACAGTTTACACCCTAACACTTCATACTATTTGTTTGATAGACTAGTTTTTTTTTTGTCTTCACTTAAGTGGATGAAAATTTGTTTTAATATATAATCCGTAAACCGACCGAACCAATCCGTAAACCGTTGGTTTAAAAAATTTTCAATCCGAACCAATCCGTTATTTAATGGTTTGGTTTGAGAGGTAAAAAATCTGAACCGTAAAATATGGTTTGGTTCGGTTTTTAGCAAAAACAAAACCAAACCGAACCGCGCCCACCCATATCTACGAGTATGTTTCATTAGTGAGACTCTCTAGATTCAGGCATATCTGTCATGAAATCCAATTTCGTGTCCATAATTTATCCACCCGTAAATTATGACGATCACGGATAAACTCGCTGAATCATACAGGTGAGGTCATGGAAAATGTATAATTCCTCCGTCACAGGTATCCGGATAAATCCCAGAGATATAGATGTAAACGTCAAATCTCTATAGGGATTATCCAGTCGATTATTCTATTAGCAATCTCAATAAAAACATTTAGAACTAACTTCTAAATTGTACCGCGGGCCCATGGTTTTTATCTGATTGCTAATCATATGGACTACCTATGCTCTGATACACAGAACTGACGGATCATATCTCGATACACACAGGATACCCTGAGGATCTATCCACACCCAACGAACAGGCGGAGGTCTGATCCAAATAGATCGGTGACATGACTGCCATCTAAGTGTGGAAGATGTCTCATGCGCCCATAGTGGTATCTCAAGTCGAAGAATCACAAGTGCTACTCAACCCGATAAGATTCTTACTGACGTTGGTGTACCATCCATTAAGAATCTTCGGTGAGTCGTTGTAACATCCCAGATTTTCAGGAATGTTCTAGAAGTTTTTCGGAGAGATGTTTTAGTCTTAGAGCATGATGATGATGAAGAATAAGAGTTTAAGTGATGTCTTATGAGTTGAAATATTAGAATATGAACTTTCGTCGCGTTGGAAAACGCGTAGGATCAAAAGCCGGTTACGCGATTTTCGTACAACGCGTAAAGTTTACTGTTTTGAATATAGAATTAGCAAACGAACTCCAATCGAGCTGATTGTTGGAACATTGGACTCGGTTTTCCGAGACGAACAACTTTCGTGTTGAACATCTTTCCAGAATCGCATCAGAAAGGCTCTGAAATTGCGAATTTCCAGAAGGTTCCAGAACATAGGCTGTTTTGTAATTTTCGCCGGGACTAAAATGATATTTGCCAGGCAGTATATAAAGCGTTATAGTTTTGGTAAATTTCAGAAATGGCTAACCTTTCCTTTCCCCCTCACCCGCACCCCCGTCACCCTTTAGAGAAGAAGTCCACGCCGGCGGCGATTCCGGCCACCTCAGGCCGGCGTACCGGTGCAGGTCGGTTCCCTCAGCGATGACGAGCCAGATGGTGGTAGGCGACGGCCGGGAAATCGCCGGCAACGACGACGGCGAGGAGTGTTTTGGGCGTGAAATGGGTTTCGTGGATCCGGTTCGTCGGGTCGTCTCACGGCCCGAGCCACCTACCAAAACGAAGCCCTCAGAGAGTACTACGAGTATGGAGATGGGTTTAGCCTGTCTCCTGCCGGTAACATCCTGGCCTAGGCGGGATGTTACAAAGTTGGTATCAGAGCATGGTTTAAGAGTCAGTCAGTAGCATGGTCTAGAAGTCAGTGACTGCAACTGTGGGGATCCAGCTGTCGGAGATTGTCTTCGGTTTGGTAAAGACCACATAGGTCTTTGTATGTATCTTCTATGATTGTTTGACGTGATATGATTGTATTGTTCAGTGCCTTGTTTGCTTGGATATGAGTCCATGGGTGGCTCATTGATGTGTATAGATTAGTTATCTTTGTATGAGAGGAGAATAGGTTAAGTTAGTACTTCTGCGACCCTTTTTAGATCAGAGAATTAGCAATAGTAAAATAGTATCAGTATAGGGCCCTTGTGAGGCCAGATGATTCGAGATAAGAACCAGAGCAGTACCGCTAGAAATAAGAACCAGATCAGCATAGTCGGAGTTGAGAATCAGATCAACATAGCCAGTTTAAAGCCGTGGATGAGCTATTAAGGATCTTAGTTTATAGATAACGGTTAGTTTACAGTTGAGACAGAGAAGTGATATCAGCAGGGTTTAGAAAATGATAGTTTATGTATATTCGACCGGGTTTGGTTCGGCAGTTACGAGGATAGAGAAATTTCGAGGACGAAATTTTTATAAGGAGGGGTGAATGTAACATCCCATATTTTCAGGAATGTTCTAGAAGTTTTCCGGAGCGATGTTTTAGTCTCGGAGCATGAAGATGATGAAGAATAAGAGTTTAAGTGATGTCTTATGAGTTGGAATATTAGATTATGAACTTTCGTCGCGTTGGAAAACTCGTAGGATCAAAAGCCGGTTACACGATTTTCGTACAACGCGTAAAGTTTACTGTTTTGACCACAGAATTAGCAAAAGAACTCCAATCAAGCTGATTATTGGACCATTGGACTCGTTTTTCCGAGACGAACAACTTTCGTGTTGAACATTTTTCAAGAATCGCATCAGAAAGGCTCCGAAATTGCGAATTTCCATAAGGTTCCAGAACATGGGCTGTTTTGTAATTTTTGCAGGGAGTAAAATGATATTTGCCAGGAAGTATATAAAGCCTTATAGTTTTGGTAAATTGCAGAAATGGCAAACCTTTCCTTTCCCCCTCACCCGCACCCCCGTCGCCCTTTGGAGAAGAAGTCCACGCCGACGGCGATTCCGTCCACCTCAGGCCGGCGCACCGGTGCAGGTCGGTTCCCTCAGCGACGACGAGCCAGATGGTGGTAGACGACGGCCGGGAAATCGCCGGCAACGGCGACGGCGAGGAGTGTTTTAGGCGTGAAATGGGTTTCGTGGATCCGGTTCGTCGGGTCGTCTCACGGCCCGAGCCACCTACCAAAACGAAGCCCTCAGAGAGTACTACGAGTATACGGAGTCGGTTTTGCCGAACATCGGCCGGTGGCTCACGAATCGAGAGAAGAAGGTTCGGTGAACAGTAAACCCATGTCGAACGGTAGCTCCGATAGGAATTCCGTCGACACCAGCGCGTTCGTATGGCCGAGGGGAGTCCGAATATGGCCTCGGAATTTCGGTACGACTCTTCGTTTAGATTTTGTTATTTTCAAGTATATCAAATTGCAGTCGAGGAAGTGTCAAGTCCTGGGTCGAGTTATGGGTCTTCACGGCCCTTGTCTTTGTACTTGCATTGGTATTATATATGTATAAATCATGTAATAGCATAGTTTATTTTGAGTTCTGGCCGGAGGCCAAGTATTTGCATTTTGTTTATTGAGTTCAGGCCTGAGGCCTCGTAGATAAATGCATTGATGTTGAGTTTCTGGCCTGAGGCCGAGTTGATTGTGTTCTGGTTGTATTTGGATGCTGGCTACAGGCCAGGTTGCATGATGTTACGAATACATCATGCCGAAATTTCGTTAGATTCAGAGGCTTATGGAGATGGGTTTAGCCTGTCTCCTGCCGGTAACATCCTGGTCTAGGCGGGATGTTACAGTCGTTCAGTATTTATTCGCTATAAATACCTACATGTCTATACTAGTCTCCAAGACTTATGGTTCATTGAGAAACCATTGGAATCATATATTCTTGTATACGACATGTACCGGTCTCAACCGGTTTACTATACTGACCAAGTAGTGTAAACCTTGACCAGAACTGTCTGAGAATGACAACGTCATGATACTACTCAATGTCAGTTGCGACACTTTTGCAACAGCATCATGACTAGTCATTCTAAGGTCATTACGTCTTTACCATATTAAAAGAAACATTATATTATAGAAACTGCATATATTATTCATAATAATAACGTTTTACAGAAGTATTCATAAAGAAATACAACCGGGAATTGGCGCTCTGAGCACCAACCCCAACAATGAAAACAACTGTATGGGTCTCGTAATGGAATTATTATATCTGATATAGAAAATGATTGTCTATAAAGAGTCTGTGTTATGCTCTCTTATTTTGACAACAAATATGTTTGTCTGTACGGAATCTGTATTTTGATTTTTTATTTCTGATAATGAATAAGTTTGTCTGTAAGGAATCTGAAATGTGTTTTCTGTCACTGGTAATGAGTGTATTCATCTAAAAGAAGTTGTATTTGATTTCCGTTTCTTAATATGGATTAAGTTGACTTTATGAGATTTGTATTATGTTTTTTGTTTCTGATAATGTATGCGATTGTTTGTAAAAAATCTATGATGAGCTTTTTGTTTCTGATGATGAAACTATTTGATTGTTTAGAAATTATTTGGGTGTTTTCTATTGTGTGTGAATGATATTGACTTTGTGACATAAATATTGGATATTAGGGTGTGATCAGTTTGTTTTCGATGATTATGGTATTTGTGTTAGAAAGAAGATTTGGAAGCCTATATGAGTCATGTTTTTGAGTGTGCATAAATTTGTATGTGATTCAGAGTTTGAACGTTTGTTGTAGTTGCGTATAAGATTTCTGATATGAACCAGGTACGCATTATGTTTAAAGAAGTGTAAAAGCAGTACGAAGTTGAAGGATTTATGTCAAATAACTACATTAAATGTATACATGTTTATATATGTACTATACATGAAATTCAATCTTGTTTGTTGTGATGTGTGTGGCTACTTACTGAGTTTCATAACTCAATCCACATCATTTGGTAGTTTACAAGTTGGCAACCAAATTGGTCAGCCATCAAGTTTTGGAAAGTCATGCTCGAGGCGACGGATCATCCAATCTGCAGTCACCTACTCTTGAGTCCTGAGAAATGTATATGTGTATATAAGTCTATTGGTCTGTTATATTTGGATCGTGCAATGCGCGTAATTAAATGTTTTTAAATAAAAATTTTGATTTATATATGAAATTGTGTGGACTGGAGGTCCTTTTTGCTTATCTTATATTCTTCACAAGTCGTTTTGGTGCTGGACTGTATTTTAGATTGTCCAATTTTTAGGACGCGTTATGTCCGTTTTTCATTAGATTTGTGGCTTAGGGAGATGGATTATTCTTGTCTTCTGCCGGTAACGTCATCCTTCTGGCGGAGTGTTACACATAATCTGATTAATCAGATTCTCCTAAAACCAGAATTTAGATTATGTGTTGAATTCAGTTAACCGAATTTTTTAGAAATCAAAATTCTAGTTTATGTTATAAATCCAGTTAAATGGTTTCCAAAATCCGGTTAACTGGATTCCAATTTTCACAAAACTTCTAATCCAATTTCTTTCTCATATTAGATCATAATTTTATGGAACATTTCCAACATAATTATAACATGCCTAATTATATCTAAACATGCCAATTTCATTAATTAGTTAATATTAAATTAATTTGGCAAATTAATCAAATATCATGCAATTAATCCAAATCAATTTTATACCAAAAGAGTCCTCAATTTAAATTTCCTCTAGAACGATATAGGTTATTATAAAGTGGTGTACATAACTCAAGAACGGTAATTTATTGTCAAACAATTTAATTGAGTTTAAATTACAATAATCAACTCAATTAACTACACCATTAGGGTTTCCATTTAAGCAAACAAACATTCATAATACACCAAATATGAGAGAAAAATAATCCTACATCATATATAATTTTACTTGGATAAATTGAAATAATTTCAATTAATTACATAATGTAAAGATTGCATTAATCTTTGATTATATCTCCAAATAAATTTTTTTCTCTCACACTCTTTTTTTGGTGAATTTTTATAAGCTTAAAGCGCGACACATGAGACATTAAAACTTACAAAATAATCTCTCTTATTACTTATAGAGCTTGGCCAAAATTAGGAGGCATATTGGTCATTTTTGTAACAAATAATAAGGTCCAAATTTTACCACATTTTAATCTTACTAAAATAAGATCAAATAAATGTTAAACATGTGTCTCTACAAATGTTATATTTGAAGGTGAGAAACGATTTCTCTACCTGTGACTATGGCGAATCATGCGAAAAAAGCCAACAAATGATCTTTTAAAAAGCCAACAGGTTCTCAATGATCAAGAGTGACCTCTAGCAAGATATCATGACCTCCAGACACGAAAAATGAAATATCCGATAAACCAATATAGTTGTATTTACGCGTAGTGAAGTTCATCTATTGCAACCTCCAGATCAAGTGCGGTTCATGAAGTCGTTAAGTCCCTAACTCGATCATATGATAATGAAATCAATCATATAAGTGATTCACATATCCAAAAATCTTATTTTCGGAAGTAGTGTGCTCCGGCTGAAGACTTAAATCCAGTGTATGATATTTCCGCCTAGAATATATAGCTCAAGTACCTGAGCCAGCAGATTTCATCTCGACGATCACGGGAAGTATTTAAATAATTTGTCAATCATTCAGATGTATTTAAATCAAAATTTTGTACTCATATCTACAACCTTCTACAGATAGAGTCTCGACACATAATACATCTCGAGAATCCCTCTTGTATCAAATTCCTATATTCGGTTATTGATTTCTTTTATTACTCAATTGAAGGTTTCACATCCCAAACCAACAATCGAAAGATATTCAATTCCAAACATATTAAATTCTAAGGTAATCGATGAATTATTTTCTCTATGTTAACAGCACACAGAGTTATCATTACGACCTATCTAACGTCGACAATATACCCTCAGGCAATACTGCAGCAGAAGATTAACTCATAAAACAACTTTACCAGTCACAACTGGGTTCCCAAATCACACATAGAAGAAGCATGACTATTCCTATATGCAAGTTGGTAAAACACAATCTCTAAATTATAAATCAAAAGATAATAAAGAACAATGAATCATCATTTGTATTAAACTTTAAAAAACATTCAAGAATCAACAACATGAATATCAGAGTTTAAATACAAGAGTTCATCTTTAGCTTTGCCTATGAGATTAGTTCTCCATAAAAGAAAGAGACATAGCCTGAAGAGATTGCAACAACATCCTGTCTCATATGAAGTTTCTTCGTTCTTCAATCTCAAATATGTTTTAATCTCTTTGTTATGTGTTTTCTCTCTTTCTCTTTCTGTTTATTCTCTCCCCTAGGGTTTTGGACGAGCTTAGTTTATATAGAGAAGTCTCGGAGTCCATATATGCGTAAAATATTAACTAAACAGAATCTTGAAACACGTATCCGCATCGCGATGCGCGGCATGTGTTGTAGGATAATGATTCCTGCGTTTCTGCTCGTTTCTTGCGTGCTTCCGATGTGTTTGTAAGGTCCCGAAACAGGCTTAATTGCTCTAATATCCATGTTCTATTACTTCCTAATAACAAAGCACAAAATAAACGATAATTAAGATTAAACACATGATAATCAAGCCGAATTAGTGATGTTAAAAATATATTTTCATGCACTTATCACTTGTGGTAGCCATGATCTATTCTCGGACGGTTAGGGCTTTGTTGAGAATACCTCGCTCTGATATCAATTGAAATTACCTACGAGCAATAACAAGTAACAACTATACCCAAGAAGTGAGTGAATTGGGTAATAAAAAATTTAATGCGTTATTATAAATCTTGTCAAATTTACGCTTTCAAGCTTTACCAATAATTATAAATCACGCTATTGATTTGAAATAAAATTACAAAAATTAAAGATAATGGAGTGGTTCGGCCAAATCACTTGCCTACGTCCATTCTCTCCAAGCACGCTTAAAGGTTCCACTAGTTTCAACAAACTTACAACTAATAGATTTTTCACCAAGGCTTCTCTTAAATCTTTTACACAAACTCCACAATTGAGAGTGCTCACAACTCACCCAAGGGATTTCAACACAAGTATTTTGGAAAATAAGATTTTACGTTTACAATATTATTTGAGTACTCACAAAGGAAATACAATGATTAAAGAGTGAGAGTGTTGCCCAAATATATCTAAGCTCACTAAGATGTATATGAAGATTTAAGTAATGACCTTATGAATTGATGAGAATGAAATGATCAATAAGGTTTGTATTTCACTCTGATTTTTACTTTCAATGATTTTTTAGAAGGTGTTGTAACTGTAGCAAAAATGATTTTGGGGCTCAATTTAAAGTAAAGTACAAACTGGCCCCATCAGCTCTGTCTGAGACAGGTATGCCGGTCTCTAGATACCGGTATGCCGATTTGACAAAAATAATGGCTATATTACCATTTGAATATATATGTTACACTGATATGGACATCAGTATGATGACCAGTATGGTCTTTTCTGATTCCAGTAGCTATGCAATACAAATCAACTTATCGGTATGGACACCGGTATGATGATCGGTATGGTCCTTGTCGTTCAAGTAAGCATGTAACACTCAAGTTTACCGGTATGGTATATGCCGGTTCCAGTAGCTATGCAATCCTCAAATTGACTAGTATAGTAGACCAGTATGATTGATGCCGGCTCCAAAAAGCTTGCAAAACAGAGCATAGACCGATATGTAGACCGGTATGCCGGTCTCGATGATAAAATGTAGGATTTTAAGGTTTAACACATTTTACACATGACCCTAATGCATTTATATAAATGTGCATGTGTCATATGAGCTTAAAGACTTAAGTAAACAACTCACTTTACAAAGAGAGACCTAAGTTAAGACTATACAAGATTTTCTTTGTTTGAAGCTTGTCTTTCACATCTGTTGCTCTTTATGTACCACCAATGTGTTTCGACATCTTTTTGTAATGTCTCGCTAATGCGCGTCGAAAAGTTCTAATGTTGCGTTATCAAAATTCATCTTGAGAATATGCCGCTAACAAAAATCTTCATTTGATAACAACAATGAATGACACTAGATGAGATACAGATCTTCATTATTATAAATTACACTCATTTCATAAATTTTTTATTTTTACATTCTTAAGTTTGTATTATATTTTTTTTGGATTTTGGAACCAAATTTGAATAGGGGAGGTCGATGTACAATAGGCTTTTCATTAATTCCACAAAAGCATCTAGATCGACAATGTTGAAACATGTAAATGCTTTTAATTTTAATTAAATTAAATTTCTATTATTTAAAAGTGAATACATTGAAAGTATCCAAGACTTTTTCCAAATTTATAATGAAAAATTGGGTCTTACCGACAAAAAATTTACAATCACCACCAACCCTTACATATATTCATTGTTTGTGTTAACTTCAAAAATAGAAAAGTCTCACACATGGACACAAGCTCTCTTGCTGTGTGGCTTCACTCCATTGACTTCAAGTATCAATTACCTGCCAAGAATACTGAAACATCATGATTCAAAAAGTCATAATGGTAACAAATTGACAAAGCAAAATCTCCAAAATATTTAGTGGAACTAAGTGAAATTTATTATTTATAGAAAAATTTCAACATAAGTATATTTATATGGTGTCTCATTAAAAGACATGTCTTTTAAAATATGACTTTTATGAAAGATACAAATTGAAAGGTTATATTCTTTAAAGTGAAAAGATATAACAATTTAAAGTGAAAAGATATATTGAAGGGTTATAATATTTTAAAAGATTGTATCCTTCAAATAAAGGTACATTTTTAAAGGCATCCCCCAATGTCTATAAATGACTCCATTGGGCTCTCATTCAATCATTCAATTTTTTCATTTGCCCTTAGACATATTAGAAAGTCTAAGGTCTACATATTAGAGAGAGTTTCCACTTTCCACCATTTTTTCCAATTCGTGTTCTTAATTCAAGGAGTGTCCCTAAATCAAGAAGTCATCAAGAATCATGTGAGAACATTAACCACAAGATCCGTAGTACACTGAGACGGGGCTAATAAAGTCTTAAGGATAAAGACAAACTTTGCTTGGTCTAATTTTTCTTTTCATCTTACATATTATAAGGAATCTATAAGTTTATCTAATTCCTTTTATCTATATAGTGCATGCATAATAATTATTGTTGATTATTATTTCCTTATAAATTTTGCATGATTAAATGAATAACAACACATCCCGCCGGCACTAATTTTGATTTAATGATCTTCAAATGCGAGATTCTTAATTTTAGTTAATTTGTGGATCAAGACCTACTACTCTTATCGTCCAGTAGTAAAAATAAAAAATGTGGTAATTGGTTTAATTCAATTGCTACAAGTGAGATCTCGTAATAAATAAAAAATGGGATCCTGCATTTGAAAATTTTTTTTCTTTTATTTAATCAAAGGAGAGTATTTCATTAAAACACATATTCACTATAACACCCCGCCAGAAGCAGGATGCTACCGGCAGAAGACATGATTGACCCATCTCTATAAGCCTCTAAATTTACAAATGATGTATCCTAAAACTGGACAACCTAGATCTCAGTCCAGCATCAAACGAACCTGAAATAAACATCATATATCAAAATGGACATCAGGTTCATACCAACACATCAAAATCATCACCTAAGGGCTCTGTACCCATATCATCTATCAACACTTAACGGCTATGTGCCCACAACATCATAAGTAATCAAAATATTTACTTAATATATATATAAGCAGCGTGCTCAGCACGACAAATAAAATAATGATAAAAAATCCTAGACCTTTAAAACTCTTTTCATGACACTTGCGAGGGTGACTGCCGCTTGGGTGATCCGCGTCTCTTGAGCATAACTTCCAAAGTTGTCGAGGTGGACCAATCTAGAAGCCAACCTGTAAAACTAGCAAATTGGTTTGATGTGAGTTTTAAAAACTCAGTAAGTAACCATGCTAGTATTACAAACAAACAAGTCAAACATATCAATAGATTATCATAATTACTAAATTGTTACAAGTGCACATTTATTAACTTATTATCATTTATACTTAACTCATATCAAATTTTCACATTTCCATATCTACATATGTACCAATCTAATAGCTAACATCCAAAGCAAACAAAACAAAACTCGAATACCATAAAGTATATCATTTAATATCAAATTCACTTCAATCACGTGAAACATGAAGTCATATATCTATACTTTTATCACAATATCTATCTTTGAAATATCATTAAATCAGTAAATTCAATAAACTTTCTTCTATTCGATTACAAACTATCTTCTATACCAAAATAAACTTTTTTTAATCATGATAACCTTCCAATAGCTTGACATACGAGATTCATATGCATTTACACATACCATAGAATATTTCTCTTATATTCATGCAAACATAATTTTAGAATTCTTACACATATATACATACCAATACAACTTAACAAACATGCTTTAAAACATCCGATATTCACATCGTTTTTCAAATCATTCATTCATTTCTTATAAGCATACACTATCTATATATGTTACGAGTTCTATCATACACATACATACACTTAGACATACATACAATCATCGTGCAACCAACCACAGAGCACACATAACAACCAATTCGTCACAAAGCACATAATCAAACAACATGCATATATGGTTGGCTTACACATACAATGCTCGTACGTGACTCATTACCTATTTTAGAATATGTATGAGATGAATTCTGTCCGAAAGGATTCCTAACCAGCTCGACTACTATACCATGAGAACATCAACCAATTAAACATACATACATGAACACATATCACGTGACACAATCCCATCACACGATCTCACATACACAAGCACATACATGTCAAACATTGTTTATCATCCGATATACTTATGTATATACATCAAACATATGAACATACCTATTACTTCGAATTCTGATACCATAGCCTTTAAAAATCTTCATGTCTTTTACTTATCAATCAAATACATTTTATTTCCAGAATTCTTATCAGAAATATTCATTCATAAACACATCCATTCTCACACGTACTTTACCTATTCAAGGAGCTTAGCTTATACCAATTTAGAAATCATGATTTGTTCGATTTACTGAACATCATATGCATATACGAATACATGTTCATTACTTATACATGCTTATACATATACTTTTACAAACTCATACATTTAAATACACGTATACATATCGTTACTGATTCTTACACTTTCATATATCCATACATCCACATAAACATTGAGCTCATTCCATATCTTATTTTATATCATATTAATAACAAAGTTTCATATCTTTGCTGGCCAATTATCCTAACCATGCGTAACCTCGAACTTTATTGTCAATAATATCTCTTATCTATTCTCGTCTTATCCTAAACACATCAATCATATATATATTTAAAACAACAATCAATTATTCAAACTCTCATCGCATGAGTTACTTACTTGGATTTAAGAGCACTTCAGTCATAGTCACATCGAGATTTCGAGGGCATATACGGACTCCAAACGATCCCATGAACGCGCTGGAATCGATGAAATTCTGATCAAAGCTATTGTTCACCATGGGTAACTATTCATCTGAATCTTCCTTCCTCGTTTCACATGCAACCGAGCACGGATCAGAAAAATCACCATTGCCATCTTGTAGTACTATTTGAGAGCTTCGATTTGGTGGGTAGTTCGGGCCGTGAAACGAAGTGACAAGCTGGGATCAGGAAAACCCAACTCGTGAAAACCCTCCTCGTTCTTGCCGGTGCCGGTGAGCTAGGGGCCGCCGACGGCCAGCAAAAGACAAGGGGGTGACCGTCGCACCCCCTGTGCCATCGCGCCGGCCGGCGAAGGCTAGTAGGCCGTCGACGCGACAAGGGTGACTCAACTTGCATTTTGGGAAGGGGGGATGGGGATTTAGGGAAATTATATGATTTTCTCAATTTCTAAAAACTTCTAGGTTTAGATAGAAATATTTCAAAAATTACCACTAGGCCCCACGAATTTGCACTTTGGTCCTTCTTCATGGACCATTTTGGTAATTCTCAAAAGTGAAGCCCTTCATGTGAGAATTTCAAAAAGTGTTCAACACGGAAGTTGTTCATCTCGGAAAAACGAGTCGAATGATTCAAAAATTAGCACAATCGAAGTTTATTTGCTATCTTTATATCCGAATCAACAAACTTTTACTCGTATAACGATATAAACATGAATCGCGTAACTCGTTCTCGAAACCACGCGCTTTCCAACGCAACAAAAGTTTCATTTTAAAACGCTCTGATCTATTTTCCAACACATAAATTCTTATTTTCGAATAACATCCCGTTCCAAATTCTAAACTTCAATTCGAGAATCTTCGAGAACCGTTCCGAAAATATTCGGGATATTACATTCACAAATATAAGAAGATAAATTTGACTATTAACAACTAAGCAAATAAAGATGAGCTGAAAGTAACTAGACACAATACATAATTTTTAATATATTAAAATCTATATTTTATTGTCTTATAGTATTTGATATGCGTGTATTAAATTGAAATTATTATTTTTTAATGTATTAAAATCTACATCCACTTGATCTCAAAAGCAGGAAATCGTCCCCCAAAAAGAAAAAAAGCATTTAATAGTGTCATTATGACGAAACTTCCTCTCAATTCCACAACCATTTTACATTTCACTAATATAAAAAGAGCATGTAGCTTACTAATTATTAGAGTTCACAACAAGTAATAAAAATGAATACAATTTTATATTTTCTTATTTTCATTTCGATTCATGGGCTGCTTCTTTCACGTACTAATTACATGGCGAAATCTTCTGAAATTATTAGCTTTCATAAGTTGAAAGTGGTGCCCAATAGATCCCTAAGAGTACAAAATTCACGGCCTACTCCACCGAACAAAAATAAGCCTCCTCATTGGAAACGTTCTCCGCCAATACGACCACCGCCACCGCCACCATCGATACCACCGAACAAAAATAAGCCTCCTTATTGGAAACGTTCTTCGCCAAAACGACCACCGCCACCGGTAGTATCTCCACCTCTACCACCCATAAGATATTAGTATGCTATGGTCTCTGAGTTTTAAGAGACCCTATATGAGTCATAAAATATATATCCCTGTCAATAAAAGAGAAATTTTTTTGATTTTCCTTCGGATATTGATTTTTGTTAATTTTGGATCTGTCCAAAAATTAAAGAATACAAACCAACCGTCTGTTTAAACCCTGACAACACCATCCCAGTCTACTGTTCAAGTGTTTGCTTCCATTGATTGTTTGTTTTTATGTATTATGTTTAAATGGTAAGGTTTAATAAAATGTTATATTTTTAACCTAAGGGATTCCCTCAGTAATAAAGGTTTTGGGCTGGAGTGGTTTGTTCTCTTTCAGGTTCAATGTTCGAATCTCATGCAATTCTTGGGGTCATGCCCCCTGGTGTGAAAAACCAGCGACTTACCATGATCTGTGTTGGAAACTTCTGAGGGCACGGGACACAGGTCCCAGGAATTAGTCGGTGCGCGTAAGCTGGCCCGGACATCCGGTTATCAAAAAAATAAATAAATTATATGTTATATTTTATTTATTTATTTATTCGTACCTGAACATCTATTTGAGGCCAGTTAGATCCAGGGGTGGAGGGCCGTTGCACCAAAGGGCCCTGGCCCTCTTACAGTTTAATTTCATCTTTTAAAGGGGTTTTTTTTTTTTAAGTTTTCAATTTTAATATTTTTATGAATTAGTTTTATTATTTATTATTATCTTGGTGCTAATTTTTTTCTCTGAAATTCTCCCCTGAAAATTGAAAAAAATCAGACTAAAATATATTTAAGGGACAATATGATTTTCAAGTGAATGGCCGAGGGGGGACATGGGGTTCTACGGTTATATAGGATCATCAACAATTTAATTGTTTTTTAAGACAATTATTATCCTAAGAAATTTTAAAAAAAAAAAAAAAAAAAGATAAGATAAGGATAACCTGTGTTTGTCAAAATAATCATAGTGACCATCTTATTTTCAAAAATTATCTTAGAAAACAAATTTTAAGACACAAACCCTCTTTTGTATTCAAAAATTGCCACAAGATCTCATAGCTTGTTCAAAAAGGGAGTTTGTGTAACCCAAAAAAAATATGTGTGATGATTTCTAAAAAAAAAACACATGGATTTATATGACCGTTTCGTTAAATTATGTGAACGTCAATGTCATTTTCCCCTTTTTCCTAATTAATCACTTGTCATAGCTTTTTAATTTTGTTTACAAGGTCTTAGGGTCCATTTGATATTAATAAGATTTTTATTTGATAAGTAATAAGGAATCGCATTAGATGAGGGACGGACTTGCGTTGTTGCATATGTGGCACGTGTAGTATTATAGAAATATTACAAATTTCAGTATTGTGAATTGAGATGATTTTTCGATATATTGTGATTTTCCTCCGACCTAGGAAAAATCAATGATTTAGCCCCGTGATCTTCCATTTAAATTCTTGGAAAACTAGGTAAGCGGTATGTCTTATTATATTTTTACCAATAATTTTAATTTTAATTAACCCTAATTTGGATTATTTAAAAGTTAATATATCGAAAGTATCTAAGATTATTTCCAAACGATATAATAATGAAAAATTTTGGTCTTATTGATGAAAAATCGACCATCACCACCAACTCTTACATATATTCCGAGTTCCTGTTAACTTCAAAACAGAAAAGTCTCACATCAAAAAGTCATGGTAACAAATTGGTTCAAAAAGTCATGGTAATAAATTGGCCGCTTCTCCATTGCCGGTTCTCATTGTTAATGGATCATGGGCTGAAACTGACACATAAATAAAGTGAAATTGAGAATAATTATTAATTCAGAAGACGTTGCATTCCATATAATAATATAATAATAATTAGAAGGTTTAGTCTATCATAAACATTAACATCTACTGTAATGACTAGAACTCACTCCCCATTGGGGAGTGAGTTATGTGATAAGATTACACAATCAAGCTAATCAAATGGAGAAAATCAAGGAATCTCAATCTTTTAATATTATGTCATTTATCTAGTAGTTAATCTTTTCCTATCTTTGTAATCTCCTTCCTATTTTAAATTTCAAACAATGTGTATATATAGTACTAAATGCCATTGGAATAATAAGAAAAATATATTTCTTCAACTCTATCATCTCCAAAACTTCAACATGGTAACAGAGCCCAGATCCCTTCTCTAAAATTTTTTTTTTCTTCTTTTCCAACATCACTTGGTGAATATTAATCCACTATCTCCTTCCACTGTTTCAATGGCCGCCGACGGTACCCAAAATGTCATCCCCAACGCCCAAGAACCTACCAAACCCTTGATCGTAGTTGCAATTCACAACTCCATCAAACTCACATCAACGAATTACCTCTCCTGGAAAACCCAAATTGAAGTCATTCTCATCGGCTATGATTTACAACAACACATTGATGGAAATCATCACACCCCACCACGTACCATCACCCGTAATAATGTCACTTCTCCAAATCCCGAATATCACACCTGGCTACGCCAAGACAAACTAATCTTTGCAGCTCTGGTCGGCACCCTATCACCATCTCTAGTTCCTCTCATCACCCAATCTAACAACACCTATGAAGCCTGGCAAACCCTCGCCAACACCTATGCCCGTCCATCTCGTGGCCACATCAAACAACTCAAGGATCATCTTAAACACATCACAAAAGGTCCTAAAACCATTACCGAATACATGCAATCCATCAAAGCCACAACGATCAACTTGCCGCCCTTGGAAAACCTCTTGACCATGAAGATCTAATTGAAAAGGTGCTTGACGGACTTGACGATAACTATCAGTCCATCATCGACTCTGTCAATGGCCGTGATTCCCCTATTCTCTTTGATGAACTCCATGAAAAACTCATCAACAAAGAGCTATCTCTCCACACCAGGACCAGCTCCCATTCCCACCCGGCATCCGCACATCCCACCAATGTTCGGACCTACAACCGACCTCATCCTAATCACTGCCCAGACCGGTCGGTATACACCCACCACCAACTCCCAACTTCCCAGAAACTCTTCCACCAACACCAGAACCGACGACCTCCTCGTCCCTTTCTTGGTCGGTGCCAATGGTGCCGCAATCAAGGCCATGTGGTCTCCCAATGCCCTCTCTTCCGCCAAAACTTCCCAGGTGCGCAACCACCAACCCGGCCGACCAACTCGTCCAACCCTCGCCCGACCAGTCCCTGGCAATATCAAGCAAATGTTACCACCACCCCTTCATCCAACCCTGCCTGGCTTCTCGACAGTGGAGCCTCACATCATGTCACTACTGATCTGAACAACCTTGCTCTTCACTATCCTTATGACGGCACATATGAAATAATGATTGGTGACGGCACTGCACTTCCCATCTCCCACCATGGTTCTACCTCTCTTAATACTTTAACTAACTTTACCTTATCTAATGTTTTATATGTTCCCAATATGAAACGTAATCTCATCTCCATTTCTCAATTTTGCAAGTCCAACAACACTTCCATAGAGTTCTTACCATCTTCTTTTCATGTGAAGGATCTTCGCACGGGGGCAATTCTGTTGCAAGGTCGGACTAAAGATGGTGTATACGAATGGCCGACCCCCCCACTCGGTCACTTCCAATTGCCTTTTCAAGTGTCAGCTCCCCTGTACCTGAGTGGCATCATCGGCTCGGGCATCCCTCGTCGTCCATCTTTAACCGCATCATGTCTTCATTTAATTCTGCTGTTTCTATTTCCTCTCATTCAAATTTTCATTGTAATGCATGCCAATGCAATAAAAGTCACAAATTACCGTTCTCTTCCTCTACTCTTACTACATCTGCACCTCTTGAGGTTATATTTACAGATTTATGGACCTCACCGGTCTATTCCTTTGATAACTTCAAATACTACATAATCTTTATAGACCATTTCACAAAATACATATGGCTTTATCCCATAAAACGAAAATCTGACACCCGTGATGTCTTTGTGCGTTTCAGGGCGCTAGTCGAAAAATTCTTCAACCGCCCTATCATATCACTCTACTCCGACAATGGGGGGAATACCAAGCCCTCTCTTCCTTCTTAACAATCCATGGGGTCTCCCATCTCACTTCCCCTCCTCATACTCCTGAACACAATGGGTACTCTGAACGTCGTCATAGACATATCGTCGAGACAGGTCTTTCTCTTCTTACTCACTCCTTCATGCCTCTCTCATATTGGCCCTTTGCATTCTCCACTGCTGTCTATCTTATAAATCGCATGCCTACACCGACCTTACACCACAACTCTCCCTATCTCAAACTCTTCGGTCATATACCGAACTACTCGAAACTTCGCAGCTTTGGCTGTCTCTGCTACCCTTGGCTCCGTCCATACACATCTCACAAACTCGAGTCTCGGTCCTCTCCCTGTGTCTTCGTAGGATATTCTCTCACTCAGAGGGCTTATCTATGTCTCGAGCCGTCCACAAATCGGCTTTACACCTCTCGACATGTCCGCTTCGTTGAGTCAATTTTTCCTTTTGCCACCTACCTTTGTCTTCTTCTCGTGCAACTCCTTACACCATCTCTGAATGGTGCTCCATGACCTTACCGGTACTGGAGTCACCATTGCAGAATGCCAACTCTGCACCCCCACAGAATTCCGCACCCATCAATGCCCCTATCCGACCACACCTTCCATCTCACATTACCATCACTTCACAAGCCCCAGCCGACCACAGAAGTCCTCTCGGGCATAACCAATCCAGAGCATCATCATCGATTACCAATCAAAACAATCCTTATCCACCAGATACACGTCCTCAATTACCCCAACTAGCCGATCACTCATACCTCGACCGACCCCATGCGCACCCAGTCCACACACCCTCGCCGAAATCCCACATTACAACCGACCTCATACAAACAGCCGAATCACAACCCTCCCCAACAACACAACCCACGACACTCCACCTGATCACTCCCGACCACCAACCAACACCGACCACACAAACACCAACCGACCACATGACCACTCAACCACAACATCCGTGCCCGACCACACCACCACCGACCAAACACATGAACCCTCAACTTTACCACCCATACCCACCCACCCCAAAACCGACCACTCACATGAACCCTCCAATTTACCACGTGTCATTATCACACGTTCCAAGAACAACCTCCACAAACCAATTCAAAAACTTAACCTCCACGCCCAGCTTCAGCAACCTAGTCTCGAACCCACCACCATTACCCAAGCCCTCAAGGACCCTAAGTGGCGCCACGCTCTGTCGGAAGAGTATAATGCTCTTCTTCGCAATGGGACATGGGAACTAGTGCCACCCTGTCCCGACCAAAACCTGGTCGGCTGTAAGTGGATCTTTCGCACCAAATTTACTGCTAATGGTTCTATTGACAGGTACAAAGCTCGATTAGTTGCCAAAGGATTCCATCAACGTCCTGGCGTGGATTATTATGAAACCTTCAGCCCAGTCATCAAGCCGACCACTGTTCGTATTGTTCTCAGTCTTGCGGTCAGTAGAGGATGGTCTCTCCGACAACTTGACATCAACAATGCCTTTCTTCAAGGCACTCTCACTGAAGATGTTTATATGTCACAACCTTCGGGCTTCATTGATAGGGATCATCCTCATCACGTCTGTAAACTTCGCAAAGCAATCTACGGCCTCAAACAAGCCCCTCGAGCATGGTACCATGAACTGCGCCAATTTCTTCTACGGTCCGGCTTCACCAACTCACAGGCCGACACCTCACTGTTCATCTTCACCAACAGCCACACCACACTTTATCTCTTAGTCTATGTCGACGACATTATCATTACTGGAAGTGATGCTGAAGCTGTCCGACGATTCATTGACCAACTCTCTCAGCGCTTCTCTCTCAAAGACCTTGGCCAGCTTGCTTATTTCCTTGGGGTGGAGGTTATTAGCCACAACAATGATCTTTTCCTCAGTCAGCGCAAGTACATTGCCGATCTTCTCACCAGAACCCACATGATAGACGCCAAGCCAGCCCCAACTCCTCTGCCAACACACCCGACACTGACATTACAATCTGGATCTCCTTTACCTGATCCGACCGAGTACAGAAATGTCGTCGGCAGCCTCCAGTATCTCTCCCTCACACGCCCAGACATTGCTTATACAGTGAACAAACTTTCCCAGTTTATGCATCAACCGACCACTGACCATTGGCATGCAGTCAAGCGTCTACTGCGATATCTCTGTGGCACTCTGGACCATGGCATATTCCTCCGCCACAACTCCCCTCTCGCACTCCATGCCTTTTCCGACGCAGATTGGGCTGGTAACAAAGACGACTTCACCTCCACTGGTGCTTACATAGTGTATCTGGGTCATAATCCTATTTCCTGGAGCTCCAAGAAACAGCGCACGGTTGCACGCTCATCCACCGAGGCAGAGTACCGATCAGTAGCCTCCACTGCCGCCGAAATTAGATGGATTTGTGCTCTCCTGACTGAACTAGGTGTCACTCTCTCTCTCCGACCAGTCATCTACTGTGACAATGTTGGGGCAACCAATTTATGCTCCAATCCTGTTTTTCACTCGCGCATGAAACACGTAGCGCTTGACTACCACTTCATCCGAGAACAAGTACAAAATGGTCTACTCCGGGTCTCACACATCTCTGGAGCTGATCAACTGGCAGACGCCCTTACCAAACCACTAGCACGGTCACCTTTCGACACACTCAAGTCCAAGATCGGACTCTCTCCCAGACCGTCCATCTTGCGGGGGCATGATAAGATTACACAATCAAGCTAATCAAATGGAGAAAATCAAGGAATCTCAATCTTTTAATATTATGTCATTTATCTAGTAGTTAATCTTTTCCTATCTTTGTAATCTCCTTCCTATTTTAAATTTCAAACAATGTGTATATATAGTACTAAATGTCATTGTGAATAATAAGAAAAATATATTTCTTCAACTCTATCATCTCCAAAACTTCAACATTATGTGCCACTAGCTCACGGCTGAGTGACAATTATAAATACTTTGTCAAAGTAAATCTGATCTTTTAATAAAAAGATTTATTTGTTTTAAATTTCTAAAAGTCTTTGATAATCTATTTATATATAATTAAAAAGAGAAAAAAAAAATTAGAGGACGAAAAATGAGCGAGGAGAAGAAAGAAAATGTAAAATAGAGATTCGGTTTGTATATGAAATTTGAGTGAATAGAAATTACATAATCTTTTTGGATAAATTTATCATTTTATAATAAAAATCATTATTATTATTATAAATTAATTAATATAAAAATAAATATTATTTAAATTATGACTATAATTTATTTATTCAATAATATTTAATAATTAATTTAAAAAATTAATTAATTATAATAATTTTAAATAAATTTCTATGTAAGTTATACTAAATAAAAATAATTTTACTGATACTATAAACTAAGATGTCATTTATATTATTATAAGGGTCCGTTTGGTATAACTTTTCAAATATAACTTTTTCAAGAGCTTTTAGAAGTAGAGCTTTTGATAAAAAAAAAAAAAAAAATTGGTATTTGGTTGTGAGTGAGAGCTTTTATTAAACATTATGAAATTACTTTATTGGACAAGTTTTTTAAGTTGTATTATGAAAGAAATGAATTAATGTTGTTAAATTAAATAAGGGTATTATAGACAATTTAAATCTTTAAAAAAGATTTCTAAGCTTTTTTCATTCAGAAGCATGTAGAGGTCACTTCTCATCTAAGAAAACCGCTATTAGCTGCAGTCGATTATGTCTCAAAATAGGTTGAGGCAATTCCTTGTCAAAACAATAATCACAAAACTGTGATTAGATTTTTGAAAGAAATATTTTAAGTCGATTTGGAATCTCTCGGGCCATTATAAGTGATGGAGGTAAACACTTTTGTAACAAGCCTTTTGAGTCCTTAATGAAAAAGTATGGAGTTACACATAAAGTTTTCACCTCCTATTACCTTCAGACAAATTGTCAAGTTGAACTAGAAAATAGGAAAATGAAATTAATTTTGGAAAAAAACGGTCAACCCGAATTACAAAGATTAGTCTCTTCGACTGACTAATGCACTTTGGGCATACCGAACAGCTTTCAAAACATCTTTGGGAATGTCTCTCAATCGTCTAGTTTATGGAAAACCTTATCATTTGCATGTAGAACTTGAGCATAAGGCATATTGGGCTATTAAAATATTCAATTCAAACCTTGAAAATGCCAGTAATGAACGTAAACTGCAATTAAGTGAACTTGAAATGTTAATGAATGATTCATATGAGAATGCGAAAATTCTTAAAGCTAAAACTAAGGCCTTTCATGATAGTCGAATTTCACGAAAAATATTTGAAATTAGTCAAAAAGTTTTGCTTTATAATTCTCGTCTTCATTTATTTCCTGGAAAATTGAAATCCAAATGGAGTGGCTCATTTATTGTGAACCACGTTTACCTATATTGAGCAATTGACATTGAGAATCCTAGGGATGGTGATGTATTTAAAGTGAATGGATAACGTCTGAAACCATTTTTGGAGTATTCAATTTTTCAAGAATCTATTTTCCTTTCAAACCCAATGTACTGTGATTGATGTATTTTTTTTCTTTTCTTTTGTATTTGTCTAATTTTCATTTTTTCTTTCTTTCTTTTCTCTTTTTGTTAGAATCTTACACCCCGGTTAAACAGTTGATAACGATACTCTGTGACTTTAAGTCGGATCTTTCAGTTTTCTAAAATCACTGATACCCTACAATCAAGGCTTGGAAGAAACTCTCACAAAACTCCACAATCATTTTCCTTCTCTCCCCCAAAATGCTCTGATGAAAATTTACAAATCACGCACCGAAAGAATGAGGCTTCTTATGATCAATGGTATTCCTAGTGATATTCGTTGGGTAATTGAAGCAATGGTTCGCTTGGTAGGTGAGTCATCTGACTCTTTCATTTCTTACATGCCTAATTTAGGGAAAATACCTATGCTAAGAAACGTAGAGCTAAATAATTAGGTGTTTGTTATAAATGTGCATGCCGGATGTGCAACACTCGTTGTCGTTCTTTATGAATAGTGTCTGACAATCGCGACAATAAAATTCAATTCATTAGAGATGACTTGAATAAGAAGTTTTTAGATGATATATCATTGATTCTTGAGACGCATCCTAGTGGACATCACTACAAGAAAACTGTGAGATAGAGACGGAAATATCCATCGCTACTGTACAGTTAGCGACGGAATAGAGACGGAAAAATTCTGTCTCTATTCTCTTGGTCGCAAAAAAAATAGCGACGAAATTTATATTTCCGTCGCTATTTAGAGACGGAAGTTTTTGTCGCTATTTAGCGATCCGTCTCTAATTAGCGACGGAAACTTCCGTTTCAATATAGAGACAGAATAATTTTGTCGCTAAATAGCGACGGAATAATATTGACTTAAAAATGCAATTCGGGAATTATTTGTAAGCTTCCTCAGCAAAACTAGATAACCAAATTGTGCAACACAAATAAACCAAATTTCAAGAATCCAGTGAATGTAACAGGCCATCAACAGTTTGTTGTTCTTCACCCTACATAGTAAACAACAAAAGAAATCAGATGCAAGTACTAAGAGCAGCTTTCACAGCAAAATCATGAAAAAGGTATACATAAATCCAGCCAGATTTGTACAGCTGATCTATCCTTGAGCTCCTTATAATTAGCCCCTCATTAATTTTTCTTTCAACATTTTAGACTAGTTATCATTCATAATGCACATACACATAATTTGTGAAAAATGTATCTACCAAAGAATTGGCATAATAGACAAACAAGATCAATTGTGAAATGACAGTATATGACAAAACATACATAAAGGAATAAACTGGATGCGAACACACAGACCAGAAGAGAAATCATGTCAAATTCATATCTCATTAGTCGTAAAACTAAATCTCTTATATCTAAAACCAACCAAGCAGGATTGAAACCAAATTGCAAGGAAAAAAAAAAACCTTATTTATGATTGACAAAGCCATTGAATATAAAGTTTTTATGATTGACCAAGCAGTTGGACTCCCAAAGATAACATGATTACTGTTCGATGAGATAACTGCAAGCACACTCACAGAAACAATAAATGGAAGGAAACTGGGCCATATAAGAAAAACACATCAACCTTCACATGGATGACCTTCTCTTTACATATTCTAATTTGCAAAACTCTCAATCTTAGGTAGTAGTGGTGATAAATAACATTAACAGAGAAACACACACACAAAGAATTTGAATTACAAATTTGGTTTTTTCCATAGTGAAAAACAGAAAATGTTACTCCATTTTGACTTATAAAAGTACAATAATCATTTTGAAGTTGAACCTCAAACCTTTTTTGATGATTTTGAAGAAAACCAATTAGCCAAAGGCCAGGGCAGGGGCCGCAAAATCCCTGTATCATGCAATTTGTAAACATATGACAGAGTACCAAAATTAGCAATGCCAATTTTCAGTATAATGAGGAAGAGGAATATCTTACCATTTAAATCTGGATCACTTGACTTCGAAGAACGCCTTTTATTCTGAATAGATTAAATAAAAATTAAGAAATTATACCTAACTAAATTGAGATGTAGAAGTGAGGAATATGATACTTGTTGGAAAAATGCTTATGCATAAGCATTTTGAGGCTCAATTTTAAGCATGGTCCACTTCGTGTTAGTGGTTGTTATTGAATGATTCGGATACTCCTCCGTGAGTACTTCGAAATGGTATATTCATATGCTTAAAATGGTGCTTGGGTGAATGAGAAATTGTTGCTCAAAGTTCACCCATTGGTGTTGGAAAATAAAGAAAAGTAAGCTTGTCCCATATGGGAAACAGACGTCTCGCGTTCTACTGCACCGATCGGTAGGGGACGAATTTGTTTTAAGGAGATTGTTGCCGCATCAAATTCTTCGTTGCTAAACTGTTCCTGTTGATGATTCGTGCCACTGTGCCTTATTCTCAATTCACTGCCTCGGAATACTTCTGTTTTATTTGTACTTTTGATAATTATATCACAGTTATTTATTGTACATTTTGTGTTCGGTTTACTGCTTGTTCAAAGTCCGTTGTAAGAACACAGTAAACAAATAAGTTGTAATAGTCTTAAAACAAATTGACTCTGTGGATATGGAAAATAGTCCAAACACAGTAGATGTTGTGGCAGCCCCTGTGGCTGGCCAAACTGCAGTGGCAGTCTCTTCGGCTGGCCAACTTCCTTAAGCCTCTGGGCTTAATATGGCAGCCGTTGTGGCTGGCCAAGGTGTTGCAGCCTCTATGACTAGACAACCTGTTGGACATGTGAGCCATGTCAATCCGGCCGCAGAAAAACCTGAAAAATTCAGTGGTCAGAATTTCAAACGGTGGCAACAGAAAATGTTTTTCTACTTGACCACGTTGAACCTTGCGAGGTTCCTAAAGGAAGATGCTCATGTACCCAAAGAGGGTGAGACTGACATTCAAGTGATCAGTGCCATTGATGCTTGGAAACATTCTGAATTATTATGTCGGAATTATGTGTTGAATGGGCTGAGTGATTCCTTGTACAGTATGTACGCCGGAATGAAAACAGCAAAAGGGCTTTGGGAATCTTTAGACCGAAAATATAAAACTGAGGATGCCGGTACTAAGAAATTTGTCGTAGGCCGTTTCCTAGATTTTAAGATGATTGATTCCAAAACTGTGTTAAGTCAAGTACAAGAATTGCAAATTATTCTAGCAGAAATTCATGCTGAGGGGATGGTTTTAAGTGAAACATTCCAAGTAGCCTCGATAATTGAAAAACTACCACCTGGTTGGAAAGATTTCAAGAATTATCTAAAGCATAAGCGAAAAGAAATGAGCATTGAAGACTTGGTTCTTAAGCTTAGAATTTAGGAAGATTACAGAGTATCTGACAAGAGGGGAATAACTCATGAGGCCAAAGTAAATGTTGTTGAACATGGCCATAAGAACAAGAACCTCAAGAAAAAAAGGGTCAAAGATGGGCCCTCAAGGAGGAGTTTCCAAGAAATCCAAATTTCAAGGAAAATGCTTCAATTGTGACAAAATGGGTCACAAGTCTTCTGAGTGCAGACTGTCGAAGAAGAAAAAGAATCAAGAGGCTAATGTGATGGAAAACATGACTCAAGATGTTTCAGACATTAACCTTTCAGCTGTGGTTTCTGAGGTGAATCTGGTGGGTTCTAACCCAAGAGAGTGGTGGATTGACACTGGTGCCACTCGACATGTGTGCTCGGACAAGAGCATGTTTTCTTCATTTGAGCCTACTGGTAATGGGGAAAAATTATACATGGGAAATTCAGCAACATCTGAGATTGAAGGGCAAGGCAAGGTGATTCTGAAGATGACCTCTGGGAAAGAGTTGACTTTGAACAACGTTTTGTATGTACCAGAAATACGGAAGAATCTTGTGTCTGGATCACTTCTGAACAAGCATGGATTCCGGATGGTGTTCGAGTCTGATAAAGTAGTTTTAACTAAAAATGGGATGTATGTGGGAAAAGGGTATGTAACTGATGGGCTCTTTAAGCTCAATGTAATGGTTGTTAAACCTAAGAATATCAATAAAGCTAGTTCTTCTGCTTATATTGTTGAGTACTCTAATCTATGGCATGGTAGATTAGGACATGTTAATTTTAATTCATTACGGAAATTAATTAACATGAACCACATTCCAAGTTTTAAAATTGATAACAAACATAAGTGTGATACTTGTGTTGAGGCAAAACTAACTAGATCATCTTTTCATAGTATTGAAAGAAACTCTGAACCACTTGATCTTATTCATACCGATGTATGTGATTTTAATTCAATACAATCGAGAGGCGGTAATAAATATTTTATTACCTTTATTGATGATTGCACTAGATTTTGCTATGTGTATTTGATGAAAAGCAAGGACGAAGCTATAGAGAAATTTGTTCTCTATAAGAATGAAGTTGAGAATCAACTGAACAAAAGAATTAAGGAGTTGAGAAGTGATCGTGGTGGTGAGTATGTTTTCCCTTTTGAATCACTTTGTGAACAAAATGGAATCATACATCAAACCACAGCTCCTTATTCACCTCAATCCAATGGGATTGCAGAACGGAAGAATCGTACCTTGAAAGAGATGATGAACGCTATGTTAATCAGCTCTGGCTTACCTCAGAATATGTGGGGAGAAGCTGTTTTATCAGCTAATTACCTTTTAAATAAGGTACCACGGAAAGATGCAGGGAAAACTCCTTATGAGATGTAGAAAGGAAGAGTACATTCCTACAAATTTCTACGAGTGTGGGGGTGTCTTGCCAAGGTAGTTATTCCTCCACCTAAAAAGGTGAAGATATGACCAAAAACTGTTGATTGTATTTTCATAGGATATGCGCATAACAGTAATGCTTATCGATTTCTTGTGCATGAGTCTAATATACCAGATATTCACAAGAATACGATAATGGAGTCGAGGAATGCATCCTTTTTCGAATACGTTTTTCCTTGTAAAACTAATTCGAATTCAAATGTACACAAATGGGTACATGAGACTATCATTGAAGATAGTCAGGACCGAGAACAAATAAATGTTCCGGAGGATCAACAAGTTGTTGAACTTGAACCAAGACGTAGCAAAAGAGCTAGAACGGAAAAATCATTTGGTCCAGATTTTTTGACATTTTTGCTAGAAAATGATCCTCAAAGCTATAACGAAGCTGTAAGGTCAGCTGATGGTGCTTTGTGGAAAGATGCCATCAATAGTGAAATTGAATCCATCTTACAAAATCACACCTGGGATTTAGTGGATCTTCCTCCAGGATGTAAACCTTTAGGATCCAAGTGATTTTCAAGAAGAAAATGAAGGCAGATGGATAAATTGACAAGTACAAAGCAAGACTTGTAATGAAAGGTTACAGACAACGTGAAGGTCTTGATTACTTTGATACTTATTCTCCTGTAACGAGAATAAATTCCATAAGGATGATAATAGCGATTGCAGCTTTGCGCAATCTTGAGGTACATCAGATGGATGTGAAAACAGCCTTTCTAAATGGAGATTTAGATGAAGAAATTTACATGGAACAACCTGAAGGCTTTATAGCTCCAGGACAAGAAAAGAAAGTCTGTAAGTTGGTTAAATCCTTGTATGGATTAAAACAAGCTCCGAAACAGTGGCATAAAAAGTTTGATGACACCATGTTAGCAAATGGTTTCAAAATCAATGAGTGTGATAAATGCATTTATGTCAGAGAGACAGAAGTTGGCTATGTCATTTTATGTCTCTACGTTGATGACATATTGATTGTCGGGAGTAATGTTAAAATGGTGAAATCTACCAAGAATATGCTGAAATCCAAGTTTGACATGAAAGACATGGGTCTAGCAGATGTCATTCTGGGAATAAAGGTCTCGAGAAGTCCTGATGGACTTATTCTTGATCAGTCGCACTATGTGGACAAGATTCTTGGTAAATTCAACAATGATGATTCTGCTGTAGCTAGAACTCCTTTAGATGTGAGTCTACACCTATCAAAGAATATGGGAGATGGTATATCTCAAGTAGAATACTCTAGAGTGATCGGGAGTTTGATGTATCTATCGAGTTGTACAAGACCTGATATAGCCTGTACAGTAAACAAGCTCAGCAGATATACGAGTAATCCAGGGGTTGATCACTGGAAAGCAATAGTGAGAGTACTTAGGTACTTACGTTTTACTCGTAATTATGGGTTGCACTATCATAGATATCCAGCTGTAGTCGAAGGATACATTGATGCTAATTGGATATCTGACATGAAAGACTCAAAGTCTACCAGTGGCTATGTGTTTACACTAGCAGGTGCAGCTATATCATGGAAATCCTCCAAACAGACCGTGATAGCCAGATCTACAATGGAATCAGAATTCATTGCATTAGACAAGTGTGCTGAAGAAGCAGAATGGCTTCGAAATTTTCTAGAGGATATTCCAAGTTGGCCAAAGCCAGTGCCAGCAATTTTCATTCATTGCGATAGTCAATCTGCAATTGGAAGGGCACATAACAATATGTATAATGGTAAGTCTAGACATATTCGTCGTAGACACAATACCGTTAGACAATTACTCTCTACTGGAGTTATTTCGATTGACTATGTAAAGTCAAAGGATAACATTGCGGATCCGCTAACCAAAGGGTTAAATAGAGAGTTGGTAGTGAAATCATCGAGGGGAATGGGACTAAAGCCCATTAGATAAATGTTTATTACGAAGGAAAACCCAACCTTGTTGACTGGAGATCCTAAGATCTAGGTTCAATGGGACAACCTACTCGTAAAAAAACATAATTGGTTCACTGTGGGGGGTTACCCTCTAGTCCATTCCTATGGTAAAATGAAACAGTGATGCTCGTATGGATTGAGGTTAAGCAAAGGCTTTTAATGATTCTTATGCGTCGGGAATCCGAGCAGAGTATTACGAGATACTCTTAAATAAGAAATCACCTATGTGAGAGAGAAGTGGGGCCGCTTCAAAGGGAATTGTACGGGGCACAATTCTTAGAAACTCTTGCAGAACCAGGTTGATGTTCATGGCCAAAATGAGCATAACAATGAGAACTCAGATGTGTTAGGTAAAACATCTGTGTGATATATGTTCTCCATTTACATGAACGGCAGTACAGTTCAATGACATCGCGTCCACTATCAGCCAGTAAATGAGATATATTTTCACAAGGGAAGGTTCAAAGGCTGAGGCCTACCTATCCTATGCAGGTGTTGAACCGTTGAACTCTTCTAGGTGAAAATAAAATGTTTTATAAAATAATTTTATTCGACGTTTTTCGCCAATTTCATTCATGTGGGGGATTGTTGGAAAAAGCATAAGCATTTTGAGGCTCAATTTTAAGCATGGTCCACTTCGTGTTAGTGGTTGTTATTGAATGATTCGGATAATCCTCCGTGAGTACTTCGAAATGGTATATTCATATGCTTAAAATGGTGCTTGGGTGAATGATAAATTGTTGCTCAAAGTTCACCCATTGGTGTTGGAAAATAAAGAAAAGTAAGCTTGTCCCATATGGGAAAGCTATAGAGTGAATATTATGCTTATATATGATTGCTCATATGTAGATGGGTAAGAGTTATAAGGATAGAGGCTCTCTCTACGTGCGCGCGGGGGGGGGGGGGGGGGGTGCAAATCAAATCCGAATCAAGCTTGGCTCGTGTGCACCCGCGTGTCCTGCGTACACGAATGTCGGACCAAAATGTGCAGGCCCGGCCTAGCCAATTTTTGGATGTCTCTTTATTTTTTTTCCAAGCCTTTTAATATTCCATAACAGTTGAATCAATGACATTAATCAACTTGATGGTTACAACAAGTGTAAAGCCTCTCATGGATGAGATTTAATTGGCATGTTAATTTCTTTTAATATGGTAGTGTTTTCGTTTTTGCATGACACACATTACACACAAGAGTAAAATTTTTTTAGAGAGTTCAAGCAGTTTGTTTGTTCGTTGAAGTCGGATTTGGTGGTGCCCAATTTCGTCTATTTTTCCGTTGCATCCTGGGAAACAGACGTCTCGCGTTCTACTGCACCGATCGGTAGGGGACGAATTTGTTGTAAGGAGATTGTTGTCGCATCAACAAGCCTCGGAATTCTTCGTTGCTAAATTGTTCCTGTTGCTAATTCGTGCCACTGTGCCTTATTCTCAATTCACTGCCTCGGAATACTTCTGTTTTATTTGTACTTTTGATAATTATATCACAGTTATTTATTGTACATTTTGTGTTCGGTTTACTGCTTGTTCAAAATCCGTTGTAAGAACACAGTAAACAAATAAGTTGTAATAATACAGACCGGCGTAAACACAAACGTATAACGCAAGCGCACGTATCGTTCAAATAGTATAAAAATATCGATCCCACGAGGACTTAATTCATACTATTGTTATTAATTGTTGATACTATTTATTTACAAATATCTATTTGAGGGAGAAGGGAATTGATTGCTTGAATGATTTGATTTGTAGATTTTCTAAATAAATAAAAAGATAAAAAGACAAAAGAAAATACTAAGGAAAATAAAAGACTCAAAGATCTAGGGTTGTGAATCATTCTAATATCTTTAAAAAGATGAAGTGATTATTTTAAGTTTGTGTAATAAATCAGTTTACTAACCTGGAACACGAATTTATGTGAAAGCATCTGTCGATGGTCAGACACAAATACCCAGTTTAATCCAATTGAACCATATGTCTATGTCAACCAAATTATCTGGATTCATTAAGTTTAAGTTCTAATTATGGCTACCCCCGCCCAACAGGTATATGTCTATCCTGTAAGGAAATCTATTAAAGGGTTATCTATCCTCAAGGAAGATCGTGGGCTATTAAGTCAAAGGTTGAAACCTAAAATCCCTATGTCTAGTTCATTTTAGATTTACCACATCAATCTTATTGGTGATCAGACAACAATAAGCTTTAAGACTTAATAAGTAAACCTTTAAATTACTCAAATTATAAAATAACCTCTTATAAACCGGTGATATTAGATTTCATCACAACCTAGAAAACTAACTTAGTTATAACACATAGTTAAAGCTGATATAAACTTAAGAGACATAAAATGAAATTACTGAAAAGTAATAAAAAGAAATGCTAAGGTAAAAGGAATTAACTTCTACTATTCACTATTTAGATATCTCCCATAAAATAATATATATAATCTTGTGATATTTTAAATCAACCGTCCGGAATGGCGGTATCCTGATTAAGTCAAATTCAAATATACCAGCCATAAGGCGGAACAAAAATATAAACTTAAACCAACCGTCCAGTATGGCGGTATCCTCATTAAGTCAGGTTTAACCAATTTAAATTGAATAACCAACCGTCCGGAATGGCGGTATCCTTTATTAATTCAGGTTTTAAATAGTTTATATATTATATTTTAAGGGAGATTAATCTAAATAGCAAAAGTAAAAGAATTACCTTTTTACCTCAGCATGGAGAAGTTAGCTCCTCATGGATGAATGAAAACTACTATTTATAGAAGAGAATTACTACTACAAACGTAAATAAAATTGAATAAAAGAAACTAAAGAAGAGAACTCTCAATTTATTTATAAGGATTTTAGAGGATGAGGTACATTTGAAACTTAAGAAATCAAACTCAATTTATAGGCAAAAAAAAAATCCAATTCTTTATTATTATTTTTCTGAATTTTTTTTTTTTTTTGGATCACTGAATTTTCGACACGTGGCATGGTGGCTAAAAAAACGACTCGTTGAATTTTTGACACGTGGCATGCGGTGCACGTTAGCAGATTGCTTGTGATGATGACACGTGGCATGGTGCACGTTAGCAAAGTCAAACTTGGAAACTTTGACTTGTTGACCTGGCGCATATTAGCAGTCTCCGGTGCACGTTAGAGGTCGGGATGCCAAGGGTTTCGGTGTCGAGACGCCCAAAATTACCAAAATATCCTTTTTGACAAATTTCACCAAATTTCACAGTTTTGCTCCAAATCACCTCCAAAATGTCCTGAAATTTTATTTATCTACAAAATAACACAAAACACATCAAAATATTCACAAAACTCAAGAAACTATACAAAATATTAAGTTAAATGAGTGGGAAATAATGATAGTTTTACCACTCATCACACCCCCAAACCTAACATTTTGCTAGTCCTCGAGCAAAATAAAATAACATAATAAAATTTAACTAAGCCACTTTCGTAGGGATCACGATTGCATTTAGCATATGCACAAAGCCTTTAAACCCCTAGGTGTCCCTAGTGGACGAGTTGTAGTCTCGTGAGGGTTTACAGCAATGATACCCACAAACATTTTATAAAAGTAAAAAGGTAGTGAAACTAATGCACACAAAAGCAAAAAGACAAGAGAAAAGAGAATAAAGAAGTTAGTGACTAATTAGGTGAAACTTCTACTCCAAGTTTACTAGTTGTTTTGTTTCATTCTAAATTACTGAATAAGTAAATTCTCCGATTATTTTTATCATTCTTCATATACACAGCTAACAAAGTTTTATTCAACTCATTTTTGCCCACAACAGTCATAAGTGCAGTTGATAAGAGAGTAATATTTTTGTCCTAAAGTTTTATCAAAGTTCACATCTTTTGTAGTAATGGAATAAATTTTCTGATATTTCTGATTTTTTTTTTTATTTTTTTCTTTATTTTTTATTTATATACAATACCTTCCATCTATGTAGCGAGCTTTGGGTCGGTGGCTCCCGAACCAGATGGCTTTAGGGCACCAGGTGTTAAGACACCCCTACGGACTTAATTACTCAGACTTCAGATATATATATATATATATTCATCATTTTTGATCCATGTAGCGAGCTTTGGGCCAATGACTCCCAAACCAGTTGGTTTTAGGGCACTAGGTGTTAAAACACCCTTACAGACTTAATACCTTGGATCTCAGATGTAAATTTTTTTTTTATTCCATCACTTTTTGAGATGCTTCTCCAATTAAACTGTAGTACTGAATATTACAATCTTTTCAATTTTATCTCATGTCCGTATGTTACTATGTATGTTGATAATACCTGCCAACTGAGCATATGAAGATCTATTTTAGTCAGTTTTATGGAGAATTTACAAATTAAATAATTCAAAAGGAATTAAACAAAAATTAACTTGTTTCGAAAAAATGGGTTTGAAATACGTATCAGGAGTGAGAATTCCTTACACAGCTATCTCTTACCAATTTCACCTTTTTAGTCAACATAAAAACCATAAACATATAGAAATAACTTCTACTGGTCATGGTGTGTGACTAACTGTCGAATGGAATTCCCGTTGTAGATTCCCCAGAGGGAGGGTGGAGCGAGGCTCACTTAAGTACCCAAGCCTCTTAGGCTCTTATCGCTTGGTGACAGGAATAAACAACGAGTCCTCCAAACTAGTCTATCACAACAAGCTACTGGTGAATGATTATCTAGGTGCCTTCACAGCTTTTCCTTATAGAGAGGTAGTGAGTGAAGGAAGACACCAAACCATCACCTAGCTTTAAATATGCCTTTGTTTTTGGATTTTTTTTTTTTCGAAAAATTTTGGACTAAAAATAAAAATATAATAAAAATAAGATACTATTAACTATTCCCCACCCCCAAACCTAAATGAGACATTGTTCCCAATGTCTTAAACAATAGAAGAAGAGTTTAGAAGATAGTACCTGGTTAGCTGAATTACTACAAGAAAATTAAAGGTTAAGATCCAGATTTATTCGACGCTTCTTACCACGATCATCATCAGACCATTTTATCTTTGAAATGATAGGATCAATTTGTGGTTCAAAGGCCAAGATTTGGTCAAGCAAATCCTGGGCAGTTCTGGCAGTGAAAAAGAGTTCTTTCATAGGTTTTGACACGAACCCATTTCTCCGAGCATCATCAAGAAACACACAAAGAAAATCATAAAATCCATCAACGTTAAACAACCCAATTGGTTTCTGGTGTATGTTCAGGTTCGCCCAAGATAGTACTATAAAAATTTCCTCCAATGTACCCAAGCTACCTGGCAAAGCAATAAAAGCATCAGAACGGTTAATCATTTCCACTAGTCGTTCAGACATACCTGGCACGATCAGTTCCTCTCCGTTTGATGATTCAATAAGATTTGCTTCTGCCAAGGGTTTTGGGATGATTCCCAAAACATGATTGCCTCCTTCCTGTACGGCCTTTGAAACGATCCCCATTAGTCCAAGATTTCCTCCGCCATATATTAAGTGCATATTCCTTGCAGCTAAGACTCGACCCAATTCCTTTGCTGCTTCTACGTATTGTGGCTTAACACCAACACTACTTCCGCAAAACACACAGATGTTTTCAACTCGTCTTCTTGAAGTGGCTTCCATTTTTTTATGTATTTCTTTCTCAACTCTGGATGCCTTCAAAAGTGCAATGACGGGCTGAATTTATAGTACCTAAAAAAGGGTGAGTAATAATAGCACTAGTATCTTCCAAAGGAAGCTTGTTAGCTAAACAAAACAAAAGAAATCGTGAAAGGTCAAAAAGTCTGGATCCTGTCTACGAAAATAAAGATAATTACAACAGAAAAGTGAATCAAAGCAATAATTAAGGCAACAGAATTGTGTACACAATACGCCACTCGCTCAGTATAAATTCATTAGGATGTGTCTCAAGAATTAATTCTTTACTCAGCCATCGCTAATGAATTGGTTATCATCTTTATGATTGCCAAACACCATTCCTTCTGTCTTAAAATGCTCCGTTTGTGCTTTTCCCTACAAAACAACACACAAAATTAAAAATTCTACAACATGTATACACAAAATATGAAAACAAAAATTACAACAAATTGCATGGGTTGCCTCTCTGCTAGCGCTAAATTTTTCGTCTTCAGCCAAACGTGATTGAAATCTATCTGTCAAGGAGGTTTCAACGTCGTTTTGGATGTCCTATTAAAGACAATCCCGTGAGCGTTGCTTTTGAAGGGTCTCTTCCAACGGTAAAGTGGCAAAAAGAGTTTTGTCTCATTCAGTGCTCGTGCCACCTTTTTGATTTTTGTTGCTCCATTGGTTCCTGAAAAGAAAGAAAGAAAATCAGGAGGTCTCGTATGGTGCTTGACTTGGAATGGAAGTTCCATTCTGTCAATCTGCTGGGCGATATCTTTGATTTGTACTCCCCGATATAGTGATATTTCGCCTGAATTCATTGTATCATTAATTTTGTCTGACAATTGCTCCTCTATTTTCTCTGCTTCTAGCTCCACCTTTTCTTCACAGATGAATTTTAGGATCTCAGCATTCAGTTCTTCATCTGTTATCTATGAAATGCATGCTCCCGAAGTATCAGTGTGAGAATGTAAAGAAATGTCAGATTTTAGGTCTTCATCATCTGATCTGAGTGAACTGATTGGTTTAGGTAAATCGTCTTCAATCATTAGTGCAAAGCATTCTCCAAGATCAAATTGAGACTTTGTTGGTGCAATTGGTATAAAAATCTCAGTATCTTCATCTTCGTCAGAGTTAGAAGAATAAAAATCAAATTGAGACTTTGTTGGTGCAGGCTCATGAACTGATACCTCAGATTCTTGATACTGTTCAGCCTCGTCCTCTGTTATGATGTCATGATGAATCTTAGGATATTGAAAGGCTTCTTCAGTATTATTTGAATTTGCTCCGTGAGATATGTGATTCAGGTTCTCTATTAATTGTCTAACTTGTCTGTCATTCTTTATATAGACGCTGCTTGACTCTGAATTTGTACATCAAATTGAGCTTCTCGTTTCTCGAGCCAATCTTTTAGCATGTTATTCAACTGATCTTTCTCTGATGAATCTGTTTCTTGATGAAGATCGTAGATGGATGGTGGATAAGATGAAAAATGTGATGATTCTTCGTACCTTGAATGATTCCAATAATTCTGCCACTCTGAAAGGTAAATACATTGATCGCTCGGGTGGTTACCATCACATATTACACATCTCCCTATTTCGTTCTGATGAGCAAATGTAGTATTGCTTGGTTCTAAATTCCAGTGATAATTGTTGGGCTGGACATCAGGCCTCAGAAAACTAGACTGTTGCTCCCGGATTTGGGGTGTATCTTTTTCTAGTAAAGCTCGTAATTTTTCAAAATGTTCCATTTTTTTTAATCACCTGAAAACAAAAGGAAGAAATAAAAATTACAGATAAAAATAAAGAAAATTAGATACAAGTAAATTAGATAGCTTCAAAATTAATAACTCAAGAAAAATAAGTCCCCGGAAACGGCACCAAAAACTTGACCGGCGTAAACACACACGTATAACGCAAGCGCACGTATCGTTCAAGTAGTATAAAAATATCGATCCCACGGGGACTTAATTCCTACTATTGTTATTAATTGTTGATACTATTTATTTACAAATATCTAATTGAGGGAGAAGAGAATTGATTGCTTGAATGATTTGATTTGTAGATTTGCTAAATAAATAAAAAGATAAAAAGACAAAAGAAAATACTAAGGAAAATAAAAGACTCAAAGATCTAGGGTTGTGAATCATTCTAATATCTTTAAAAAGATGAAGTGATTATTTTAAGTTTGTGTAATAAATCAGTTTACTAACCTGGAACACAAATTTATGTGAAAGCATCTGTCGATGGTCAGACACAAATACCCAGTTTAATCCAATTGAACCATATGTCTATGTCAACCAAATTATCTGGATTCATTAAGTTTAAGTTCTAATTATGGCTACCACCGCCCAACAGGTATATGTCTATCCTATAAGGAAATCTATTAAAGGGTTATCTATCCTCAAGGAAGATCGTGGGCTATTAAGTCAAAGGTTGAAACCTAAAATCCCTATGTCTAGTTCATTTTAGATTTACCACATCAATCTTATTGGTGATCATACAACAAGAAGCTTTTAAGACTTAATAAGTAAACCTTTAAATTACTCAAATTATAAAATAACCTCTTATAAACCGGTGATATTAGATTTCATCACAAACTTGAAAACTAACTTAGTTATAACACATAGTTAAAGCTGATATAAACTTAAAAGACATAAAATGAAATTACTGAAAAGTAATAAAAAGAAATGCTAAGGTAAAAGGAATTAACTTCTACTATTCACTATTTAGATATCTCCAATAAAATAATATATATAATCTTGTGATATTTCAAATCAACCGTCCGGAATGGCGGTATCCTGATTAAGTCAAATTCAAATATACCAGCCATAAGGCGGAACAAAAATATAAACTTAAACCAACCGTCCAGTATGGCGGTATCCTCATTAAGTCAGGTTTAACCAATTTAAATTGAATAACCAACCGTCCGGAATGGCGGTATCCTTTATTAATTCAGGTTTTAAATAGTTTATATATTATATTTTAAGGGAGATTAATCTAAATAGCAAAAGTAAAAGAATTACATTTTTACCTCAGCATGGAGAAGTTAGCTCCTCATGGATGAATGAAAACTACTATTTATAGAAGAGAATTATTACTACAAACGTAAATAAAACTGAATAAAAGAAACTAAAGAAGAGAACTCTCAATTTATTTATAAGGATTTCAGAGGATGAGGTACATTTGAAACTTAAGAAATCAAACTCAATTTATAGGCAAAAAAAAAAATCCAATTCTTTATTATTATTTTTCTGATTTTTTTTTTATTATTTTTTTTGGATCGCTGAATTTTCGACACATGGCATGGTGGCTAAAAAAACGGCTCGTTGAATTTTTGACACGTGGCATGTGGTGCACGTTAGCAGATTGCTTGTGATGATGACACGTGGCATGGTGCACGTTAACAAAGTCAAACTTGGCAACTTTGACTTGTTGACTGGCGCATATTAGCAGTCTCCGGTGCACGTTAGAGGTCGGGATGTCAAGGGTTTCGGTGTCGAGACGCCCAAAATTACCAAAATACCAATTTTGCCAAATTTCACCAAATTTCATAGTTTTGCTCCAAATCACCTCCAGAATGTCCTGAAACTTTATTTATCTACAAAATAACACAAAACACATCAAAATATTCACAAAACTCAAGAAACTATACAAAATATTAAGTTAAATGAGTGGGAAATAATGATAGTTTTACCACTCATCAGATACTTATTGAGTTACTGTAAGTAATGTATCCAAACCTTCCATTGCAGGAGGTTTCAAATTTTGGAAGTCAACTAGAACATTTGAAAATATTTCAATTTAGATCAAATGGCACCACGAGAAAGAAATTAAAGGTAAGATAACCAAAGATTTAAAAAAAAAATGCTTGTCACTTATATATGTGCAATATCATTTATCAACTTGAAATTACTTATCATACCATCACTATTCCGTAGATCATGTATTACTTCATGTCCATTTTGTACTAGAGAAATCAGCTACACATTAAAACTGGGAACTGGTCAGTTTCTTAAATTGAACTAACAATAAAATTTTAAAATGCAAGAACAATTAGTAATTATAACCTGCATTGCGGCGATAAACTCTCTTAAACCAATATATCCTTGCCGCTTGGCATCTGCAATTGCCCAAACATTTGAGGAGAGAAAACAATGAAAAAGAACCAAAAAAAAAAAAAAAAGTCAGTGTTACTTAAGCAATGAAAACCTAATGAACCATGGAAAGACATCAAATCATAAATTAGCTAGCAGTATTTCTAAATAACAATTCCAAGTAAAGAGATGAAAAAAATGGTATGTTAACCACACAAGTTTATTAAGACCACCACACTAATAAAGGGTACATACCCATGCTACTCTAAAATATACATTCCCACCCCCACTTCCTCACTAATTATAAATAGAAATTATCAGCGACCAAATAAGGATATCTTCATCCTGCTGATTAAATTCAAGAACTAGGGTTACTTTGCAGCTATTGTAAAGTATTGAGTGTGGGTGTTTGGTCTGTAAACAATAGCTGCCAAGTAAAACTAGGTCTTCACTAAACACTATTACCTGCTTTGCTTTCAAAATTAAGCAGAAGTATATCCCAATATAAATATTTCATCTTTTCTAGTTTCTTTGAAACTATTGAAATTCATGGGTCTAAGTCAACCCAAAAGCCAGCTTTAGAGTTGAGGGTTGCCCAATGTTTATATTTTGAGTTTAATTGTTTATCTCAGCCGATGTGGGATATTTTCCTCAACACTCCCCCTCACGTGCAAACCGGTCTTTTGCTTGGTTCATGTCACGTGGACAGGTAGTGTGGGCCCACCCGTGCATGAGTGTGGCTCTGATACCATATTAGATAATGAAAGAAAGTCTTGAATTCACTCTATCTGAATTTACAATGATAAAGGCCATTATATAGGGTACATAGAAAACCAAAATAGAAAAAGAATCATATAGTTATGAAGAATAATAATGAATATAGGAAATCTTTATTTAATAGGGAAATATAATAAAACCATAAATCTTAATGGTACTAGGAATTTTATTTTGGATATTGATATTCCTTAACAGAAACCCTTATAATTCCTAAAAGGGCCATGTACACAAACATACACGCATCAAAGAGTAAATAATCATTTATTTTTTTTAAAAATAAAATAAAATAAAAAGCTTTAATGAAAATTTGTTGATGAAAATATCTCACATCAGCTGAGATAAACAATTAAACTAAAAATATAAACATTGGGCAACCCTCAACTCTAAAGCTGGCTTTTGGATTGAGTTAGGCCCATGAATTTCAACATGGTATCAGAGATCAGGTTCTGACTTTTCTAGTTTCACTCTCTCTGATTCTCATCGGCGCGTGGGGGATCACGGCTACCATAATTGCGTGACCCTCACGCGCCCCCCGTTGCCAACCACCACATTGCTTTTCCCATGCGCCACCCCTTTACAAGTGTGCTCTGAGCTTTCTCCTTTCAGGTTTCAACTATTTTTAAGATTTTGCTTTCCCTCTCTTTTCGGCTTCGACTTTATTTCGGGATTTCGCTCCCTCTTGGGTTTCGGCTCTCTTTCAGGATTTCGCTCCCTTTTTCGGCTTCGGCTTTATTTCAGGATTTCGCTCCCTCTTGGGCTCCGACTCTCTTTTGGGATTTCGCTCCATTTTTTCAGCTTCGGCTTTATTTTGGGATTTTGCTCCCTCTCTAGCTTCGATACTCTCGGGCTTCGGCTCTTTTTCGGGATTTCGCTCATTTTTCGGCTTCGGCATCCTCTTGGGCTTCGGCTCCCCCTTCGGGCTTCGTAGGTTAAAGCTAATTAATTATCTCAAGGTTTCCAGCCTTCAAGTTTCAAGATTTCCAGTTTCAGAGCTCCACTTTCCGATTTCAAGATGCAACCTCAAGCTTGTTCCTTCGTTACCAGCTTGTTATAACTGCTTGAGATTTTGTGGAGATAAATTTGATAAAGCAAAAAACTTTGTTGCATCATTACCAGTAATTCGTCCATCACCGCCGCCTCCGCTGATGCCTTCCTCTCAAACCTAACACTCACTTCCTCTCTCCTCTCTACCGCCTTCCCCGAAACTTCTCTCCCAAACACGCATCCCATTTTTCACCAAACCAAAACAAAAATCTCATTTCTCACAGCATTTTAATAATTTTATTCCCCTCCAGATGAGTTTCTTCTTTTTTTTTCCTCTAAAAGCCATTGATTTTGGATTTTGGGTTTCCTTTCAAATCGATCTTGGTCTAGGGTTTCTTATCACCGTTGGTTGGTTAGGATTTGCTAGAATCGACGAGAAGGGGCTATGGTTCGCTAGGCTTTGATTTGATTTTGGATTTTGGTCTAGGGTTCGGCTGTGTCGTTTTTTGATTTAGAACAAATGAAAGAGAAGGCTTTAAACAATGATCAAAACGACAGCGACAGAATTTTAATTCTGTCTCTAACTAGAGACGGAATTTAGTGCTGTCGCTAAATTTAACGACAGAATATAAATTTCGTCGCTAAATATAGCGACGAAATATAAATTATGTCGCTAAATATAGAGACGGAATTAAAATTTCGTCACTATTTAGAGACGGAATTTTAATTCTGTCGCTATTTATAGAGACGGATTAAAAAATCTGTCACTATTCCGTCATTTTTTATCCCGCGATTTCATTCCCGCCACTATTAGCTATGAAATTTTATCCCGTCGTTAAATTTCATCGCTAATGTTGTAATCTATTTCAATTCTGTCGCTATTTCGTTTTTAAATGTTGAAACAGATTATTCCGTCGCTAATTTCTGTCGCTAATTCTGTATTTTCTTGTAGTGTATGTTCATCGAGTGATTCGTAATTTGCATACATAATTTCAAAAAGAAAGACAACAATACAGTCTCGGGAAACATATCTCTGACCCATAAAGGGCGTTCAAGCCGTTACTAGACGTAAAACCAGAAGAAGATGTGAGGCACAATCACAACTACTAGTACATATTTTGTTAACTTTTTGCTTTGAGTTCCTTTACTATTTTGATTTACTTTAATTTACTGTTTTAATTTTATTTACTTTGGCCGACGGTATTTAAACTTTTTGACTTTCATGATTTATTTTACTGTTCATCTGACAATTACCATTTTACAGGTACTAGTGCTTTTATTACTCTCCTTTTTTTAGGATCCATAAATATAACTCGTCATTTCTCACTTCGACACATCCAGATAAGAGAGAGAATAAAAATGGAGAAAACTTCAAGACGACGAGTCACTAATATCTGTGTGTTTTGTGGAACTAGCCCTGGAACTAAACCAGAATTTGTTAATGCTGTAAAAGAATTGGTAGAGTTATGGTGGAAAGAAACATGCACTTAGTATATGGTGGTAGCAATCTTGGATTGATGGGATGTGTTTCAAATATCGTGCAAAAATATGGCAGTCAAGTTTTGGGAATCATTATAAAACCTTAGGCAGACGAAAACCTCATCGGAAAATCAAATGGAGAAGAATACATTGTCTCATGTATGTTTGAAAAACTTATAGAAATGATTAATCATGCTGACATTTTTATTGCTTTACCAGGTGGGTTGGGCACATTGGAGGAAATATTCACAGTTGCATCATGGGCAAACTTGAACATTCACCAAAAACCCATTAGACTACTTAATGGTGATCACTTTTTCGATTTTATTTTAGTATTTCTTGAGGATGTCAAAAGACTTGGGTTCATTTCGAAACTGGTAAAAGATATTATCCTAACTGCAAGAAAAGTTGATGAATTAATTGACCAACTCTTAACTTATGAACCAAAAATCGACCCCATTCTTTTCAAGTTAAATTGGTCTGATAATGATCATGGCAAGAAGCGTAGAGTGGACTTGAATCTTAATTTAAAATTTTTTTCTTTTAAATAGTCGTAGATTCAATTGTCGATTCCACACTAACCAAGTGATGTCTTCTAAACTCTACTTCTTTTTATTCAGACATTGGGACAATGTCTTAATTTGATTGTGGGGAGGGGATAGTTGACTAGATAGTTTTTATTTTTATGTTGTGCTTTTCTTTCAAACAAAATATTTTAATTTTAAAAATGTTTTCATTTTTGTTTTGTTGTTTTATGTTAAAAAAAGTTTTTTTTTTATTATTTTTGCTTTGTTGTTATTTTGTGTGTTAACAAAAATATTTTGTGTTTATTTTCTTTTGTGTTTATATCAAAAAAACTACACACAAACCAACAAAAAAAATTTGACTAACCAAATTGAATTGTTGTTCAGAGATGGCAGTGTAAAGATTTTTCACTTCTGAGACGCATCTCAATGTTTCGTAACAAGTTATTTTTGTTCCTTTTTTTTTTGAATCATTTAAATTTGTGAATTCTCCATATTATTAATTAAATTTGATCTTCATATGCTCATTTGACAAGTATTATCAACATACACGGTAACATATGATCGTGGGTTGTAAGTGAAAATTTTGTAATATTCAGTTCTCTAATTTGTTGGAGGTAGCATCTAAAGGCAGTGGAATTTATGTTTTTATTCAAAAAAAAACTAACCAAGCTTTTACTTAGTAATCAGACATCCTACCTTAGCAAGCGGTGATTGTTCGTGTAAAACGGTAGATTTTGAGTTAGTTTTAAAAAAAAATGATAATAATAATAATAATCAAGCTTTTACTTAGTAATCAGACATCTTGCCTCAGTAAGCTGTGATTGTTTGCGTAAAACGATAGAGCTTGAGTTTGTAAAAAAAAAGTATTTGAATAAGTTCGATTTCGTAGCATCTCTAACTCGAGCAATTAAGTCGTATGGGGTTTTTAACACTTAGTGCCTTAAGGCCAACTGGTTTGGGAGTCAATGGCCCAAAGCTCGTTAAATGGGTTAAGGAGAAAGCTTAAGAAAATCAGACATTTTTTTCTTTTTGACATTTGAGTTCTAAGCAATTAAGTCTGTAGGGGTGTCTTAACACCTAGTGCCCTAATGCCAACTGGTTTGGGAGTCATTGGCCCAAAGCTCGTTACAAGGATTGAAGATGTATTATTATTTTTTTAAAATTTTTTTTGTATTTATAAATAAACTCCCATTGTCAAAAAAGTGTGAACTCTGATATAATTTTAGGACAAAAATATTACTCTCTTTTCAACAAGACCTGTGAATATTATGAGCACAATGAATTGATTGATACTTTCTTTTAAGTGTGTATGGAAGAAGGGTAAAAAGTACAAGAGAATTTACTTATTTGATTATTTAAAAAGAAATAAAACAATTATTAACTTTGATAATAATTTTTCTTTTCAGTTTTCACTTAAATTAATAGAGACTAGTAATAAGCTGGTTGAGGAGTGTAATGAATATTAAAAAGTTTATATTTAATAAAAGAGAAACTAATCATTTTACACTTATAATTTCATTAATTCCCTTAATTTAGCACATTTGTGAAATAATAATTAAATTTATGTTTTATATATTTTTATTGTGATTTTTATTTCTTATGTAGGTAAAATAATACTTTGGATGAATAACTAGAAAAATGGACGTGACATTTGGATTTTGGAGGCCAAAAACTTAAAAATACATTCCAACAATGTACGATTTCGAAAATTCCAACTTTGCGTAATTTTCGTATTTTGGCCATAACATTTGACTCCGATATCGGATTGAGGTGATTCCAGTTCCAGATGAAAGAAGCTCAAATATCTACAACTTTACTATTTACAAGATTTTATAGTTCTGAAGTTTTCAAGGCCGAAATTGATGAAAAATTCAAAGTGTGTTATATGTAATTATTAAAGACAAAAACAAGAAGAATAAAAATTAAAAACTAAATGCCTATCCACCGAAAGTAAATTGACATCTTCTCTCCACCACTTTGCAATTTGCAAAGTGAGGTGCTGAGTGCCTCTATAAATAGAGGAGCTCGCCACCTCATTCAGTGGTATCCTTCACAGGTTTCTCTCTGAAATTTTGTGAAGGGTTTCGACTCTTGTGTGTTTTATTTTTTTAAGCTTTTTTGTAAATTTTTTCTTTCAGTAGTATAATTATGTGTTTTTATTCAAATCATGAGTAGCTAATTTCATCTTGCTGTGGTAAAGGGTGAAGCTTTTAATATGATAATGTAGATTAATCTCACTTATATTATAAATATATGAATTGAAATCTAAAGATTAATATTAATTTAAATCTGGTTTAATTATTGACAAACTTTGTTACTGTCTATATGGGTGGTTTTATTTATTTGGCATAATTGGGTACCTAACTGGACTTGTTATAGACAAATGTTATCACCGTTTTTATGGCTGATTTTATATGTTTTTACATAATTAATTCCTGAAATAAATTAATTGGGTAATAATGACAATTTATATATTATAAAAAGTAATATTTTTAAATTTGAAATATTAAAAGTGGATCCCCTATCCCTAACATTTTAATTTATTGTTGCAGTTTAATTTAAAATTTTCAATCATTTCAAACAATTCACTTTTTTATTCGAATTATTATTTTATCTTTTTAAATATATTCCCTGTGGATCGACTCCAGACTTATCGGGTTATTTTATTACTTTGGCACTCTTATACTTTGGAGTAAAGAACCACTTTGTGAGTGTCACTTGGTGTTGTAAAAGGTTTGGGGTGAACCTAGGAAAACTCATGGTTTGGGGTGAACCACGTAAAACTTTTGATTTGCGAGTGTGCCACGGAAAACTCGGTGTAAAGTGTGGAATCACTTTTACATAGTGAAAAGCTTCAAACGTGGCTTAGGGGGGTGGATGCAGGTAAAGAGTTGGTCGAACCACTATAAACTACAATGTCAATTTCTCTATCTCTTACTCATTTTAATTATCGCAACTTATATTTTATATTTGCATATTATTTAGTAACTTCCATCTTAGTAATATATTTTGATTGATGAAGTTGACATTAATAACAACTTTCGATATTTTAATCATTAATTATATCTAGTGTGAAAGTTGAATTCTAAGCTTAATGGGTAAAGTTACTAATTTAGTACAGTAAAATCGAAAAGATTTATAATTCCGCATAATTTATTCATTACTTAATTCACTCTCCCTCTTGGGTATATAGAGATTGTTATCTGAGTGTTATTGTAGGTAATTTCAAAACTAAAATAATTTACGAGGTTTCTGGTTGATGCAGTGCTTAAGAATATTTAGAATGTGGAATTGAAACACTTTTAAAACAATGAGTGGAACTTAATACATTTTCAAAGTTTTCAAGTAAAATTATATTTTTAACCATTATTGGGTGAAAAAGAGATAATTCCGCAAGGGCAAAATATTCTTTTTAATAAGATTCGTTAACATATTCCAAATCCGCTAACGGAATGGTGAATAATTGAATAATTTAAAAAATAGGTGGATTTTAGAATAATTTTAAACTTTTCGTGAAAAAATGAACTTACATGACAAAGGGATAATATATAGGGGTGGCAAAACGAATCAGCGAATCGAATTTGTATCGAATCCTAAACGAATTGAATCAAAATGTGATGGATTCGTATTCGATTCGTTTATTAAACGAATCGAATACGAATATTCGTTTATTCGTTTAGTCAATGATATTATTTAATAAAATAATTTACCACACTTGATTTACATTGATTCTTCATAAATATATACATAAGAAATATGTAATTAATATATTTACTAAAAATACCTCACCAAATATCGGAAATATTATTTTTTTCTATGATAATTAACTATAATTTCTCGAATCTTAATTGAAAATTAACCATAACTAGTAAATAAAAATAGTAAAACGAATCCTAAACGAATAAACGAATCAATGAGCTTAAATTCGTATTCGATTCGTTTAATAAATGAATCGAATCGAATTGACCCATTTATTAAACGAATCCATTTTTTCAAACCCGTATTCACTTTAAAGCGAATCGAATCGAACGAATAAACGAATCCTGACCCAAATTGCCACCCCTAATAATATATACACACACACAAAGTCATTTGATGGTGCATGTGTCTGCACAAATTTTTATGCGGATGAACGGCAAAGTGTTAGTATTTTGTCAAGTAAAAAGTGTAAAAATTTTACATAATAAAGTACTAGTACTTTACTTGACATCCGCATGAAAAATTCATGTAAGCATCCGCATCGTAAAAAGATTATAAATACACACACATATATACACTTTATTTTTTCTCTCATGCGGATGTCCACATGAAAAGTAAGTACACTACAAAAAATAAGGTTTTTAACATCGAAAAATATTGACACTAAAAGAATGTGTATTGACGCGAAAGAACATTAGCATCGGATATTTTCGACGCTAAAACGTTGACGAGAAAGACAATTAACGTTGAAATTATAATTTCGACGCTAAAGTACTTCGAAAACCCAAAAAGAGTGTGACAACTAGATTCAAATTGGACTTGAAAAACATTCATTATGTTTAAATTGACGTCAAAATGAGTTTTATGATATATTTAGCTACACATGTATTATATTATTATTATTATTATTATTATTTTATTATTATTATTATTATTATTATTATTATATATATATATATATATAATATATGTAATATATATATTTTGGAGGACCCACCAAGATTTTATATATATAATATTTTATATATATTATACCGGAGGTCCCACAAGATTATATATATATATATATATATTATATATATATATATAATATATATATATATAATATAATATTAATATATTATTTTAAAAAAATCTTTTGAAAATATAAATGCATTATTGCATTACTTTACAGTAATGCAATAATGCATTTGAATTTTCAAATGCATGCATTGCCGAAGCTCCTTATATAAAGGAGACGCTCGGCACTTTAAAGAGGGGGGAGAAGATGGAGAGCTCCCCTCGAGTGCAAGTGTTATTTCATTTTTCCCTTTCGGGAGATTTGGGGTGGGTATCTTGTGTGTTTTATTTTATTTTATTTCTTTTGTAATTTTTTTTTATTAATAAAATCATGGGTGTTTTTATTTATATCTTGTTTTGTTAATTTGTATCATGTTAGGGTAAATGGTGAAGTTCTTGGTATGAAAATATATATGATTTTTATTTATATTATATTTTATAAATTGTGATAATTTCCCAAATAAAATTTATACTCTTTCTAGTTTATTGAGGACTCTTGACTAGCTGTAGACAGTCCCTGATTGACACAGATAATACTTGAATCCCATAAATGAGAGAGAGTGGACTATCAAAAATCTGGATTAATCATTGATAAATTTTGTTATTGCCTATATGACTGGTTTTATATATTTGGCATAATTGAGTACCTAACTGGACTTGTTATAGACAAATAATATCACCGCCTTTATGGCTGGTTTGATATGTTTTGGAATATTTAGTACCTTAGCAGGACTAATTATCGACACGACGGATCACATGTGTTGGCATAATTAATACATGATAATTATGAAATAAATTGATTGTGAAATAATTATAATTTATATTTTATAAAAAGTAAAATTTATTTTATATTTTAAATATCAAAAATGGATCTACTAACCCTAATATTTTATTATTTTTATTTTATTAATTGAATTATTATTTTTGAATGGGTTTTATTGGCGGAAATCCGGTAACGCAGCGGAATAGTGGAAAATCAATATTTTCCGATTTCAAAACTTTTTCTCGGATTTATTAAATAAACTTATTTATTTAATTATCCAATAATCAAATTATGAAATAAAACACATTAAATCAAATTTATGTGAATTTACCGAATTACCCTTAAACATAACATTTTGTTTATTTTAATCCGAAATTGTTCGAAACGATTTTGGATGATTATAAATCATTACATATATGAATTTAACATGTCATACATATTGAAATTCAAATTGCAACAAAAATTTCCAAAAATAAACCCCAAAGCCGAGAGTCATATTAGAGCACCAAAGTGTGCATTTTGCACTTTCCATGTTCAAAACACATCAAGATGAAATCCAATCAACATAAGATTTTATATGTATCTCATACACATCCAAATACACAACATAAATGAAAAGCCCTAAATTTGGAAGTGGTCTTAAACCCTAATTTTTCAAATTCTTCAAATTGGACAAATTAGACCAAATTGGTTAAATCCAATACTTCAATCATGTTTCTTCCATTCAAATCAAGTCTCAACACAATGAAATAACTATAGATCAAATCTAGGTCATTTAAGAGTGGGTCAAAAACTCTAGATTAGCAACAAGTTTCTCAAACTATCAAAAGTGTGTCTATTAACATATTAGAAGCATTCTTTTGAAATTTATACATGCTCAACACTTTTCAAAGCTTTCATCCATAAAAAATACAAAGAATAAAGAATATAAAAATAAAAGAAACTCATAGCATAAAGCCTAGAACTCAAGGAACATTTTCCCTTTTAATAGCAAGTTGGAAAAACTTACTAAAATCCAAGCTTTTTCTTGTTTTTCTTTTCTTTTCTTCAAGCTTCTTTGTTTTCCTTTTAATGGAGTATTTGATAAATGTTTCAAGGTTATGAAACCCTAAATGAAAAAAAAAACAATTTATACCAAAAAAATAAGCCTTGGCCGAAAATTTGGTAAATTAATATCTAGATATTTGTTTTGTATTTCATTTAATTTTTGCAACTTGTCCACTTGTTTTAATGATCATTACACTTTAATGATATATTTAACCAAGTCAACAATTGCAACTTAGTCATTAAATAAAATATCATAACTTAAAAAATTCATATTTTAATTAATTTAATCATTTAACAATTAAATAATTAAATAATTAATCAAATACAAATTTATTAAATATGTGTATTATATTTACAATAAATATAAAATACATATACATTTATGATATTAGTCAAATATCTCAATTTGACAATTAATTAATGTGTATTTGAATTAATCAAGCATTAAAAACAAATACACAAAAATTAAGGAAATGACTATCGGGTCCCTACACATGTATTTTGCGTCTAACCTTTAAACGACTTTATAAATAATCAAAATTATTTATAATTGTTGCCCTAGTGCTCTACGAGTATATTTCATTAGTGAGTATCTCTAGATTCAGGCATATCCGTCACGAAATCTAATTTCGTGTCTATAATTTATCCACCCGTAAATTATGACGACCACAGATAAACACGCTGAATCATACAGGTCGAGGTCATGGCAAATGTATAATTCCTTCGTCACAGGTATCCGAATAAATCCCAGAGATATAGATGTAAACGTCAATTCTCTATAAGGATTATCCAGTCGACTATTCTATTTTTGCAATCTCAAAAAGAACATTTAGAACTAGCTTCTAAATTATACCACGGGCCCATGGTTTTTATCTGATTGCTAATCATATGGACTACCTATGCTCTGATATACAGAACTGACGGATCCTATCTCGATACACACATGACACCCTGAGGATCTATCCATACCCAACGAACAAGCGGAGGTCTGATCTAAATAGATCGGTGACGTGACTGCCATCTAAATGTGGAAGATGTCTCATGCGCCCACAGTGGTATCTCAAGTCGAAGAATCACAAGTGCTACTCAACCCGATAAGATTCTTATTGACGTTGGTGTACCATCCATTAAGAATATTCGGTGAGTCGTTCAATGTTTATCCGCTATAAACACCTACATGTCTATACTAGTCTCCAAGACTTATGGTTCATTGAGAAATCATTCGAATCATATATTCCTATATACGACATGTACCGGTCTCAACGGGTTTACTATACTGACCAAGTAGTGTAAACCTTGACCAGGAACTGTCTGAGAATGACAACGTCATGATACTACTCAATGTCAGTTGCGACGCTTTTGCAATAGTATCATGACTAGTCATTCTAAGGTCATTACGTCTTTACCATATTAAAAGATACATTATATTATATAAACTGCATATATTATTCATAATAATAACGTTTTACAGAAGTATTCATAAAGAAATACAACCGGGAAATAGTGCTCTGAGCACCAACCCCAACAAAAACTCCCACTTGCTCTAATGCCAATAACGATTGTATGTAATACCCATCGACTCCACGTGTTTATCAAACAACTTCGGAGGTATGGCCTTCGTCAGCGGGTCTGCTACATTATCTTCACTCGGTATCTTGCACACGACAATATCCCCTCGTGACACAATCTCTCGAAAGATGTGGTACTTGCGTTCCATATGCTTCGACTTCTGATGCGCCCTCGGTTAATGGAATCACATTCTCGATACTTGGGATAACTCCCAATTCTGTGATAAAGTTCTTTATCCACACATCCTCTTTTGCATCTTTAAAAGCTGCAACATATTCCGCCTCAGTGGTGGAATTTGTTGTTGATCCCTGTTTGGAACTCTTCCAACAAACTGCACCTCCGTTAAGGGTAAATATGAATCCAAATGTAGACTTTTTATCATCGGGATCCGATTGAAAATCGAAATCCGTATACCCGTTAACTTGCAGTTCGTTTCCTCCATAAATTATTAACTTATCCTTAGTACCTTTAAGATACTTGATGATATGTTTAATGGCCATCCAATGGTCATTACCTAGATTGGACTGATATCTGCTAGTTACGCTAACAGGGAAATTGATATTAGGCCTTGTACATAACATGGCATACATTATGCTACCCAAACACGAAGCATAAGGTTGGTTAGACATTCTAACCTTCTCATCTTCTGTTTGTGGACTCATCTTCTTAGAAAGATGAATCTCATGTCTGAACGGTATGTTTGTTGTCTTACAGTTACCAAAATTATACCGTTCTAAGATCTTATCTATGTACGTTGATTGGGATAACCCAATCAACCTCCTTTGTCTATCTCTATAGAGTTTTATCCCTAAAACATAAGAAGCTTCTCCCAGGTCCTTCATGGAGAAATTCTTACAGAGGTACGCTTTGACGCTTTGTAACATACCTAAATCATTCCCAATGATTAGGATGTCATCAATATATAGGACTAAAAATACGACCATGCTCCCACTGGCCTTCTGATACACACAAGATTCTTTCGAATTCTTGAGAAAATAAGACGATCTAATAATCTCATCGAATCAAAGATTCCAACTTCGTGACGCTTGTTTGAGTCCATAAATGGACTTTTAAGCTTACATACCATACCCGAGTTTTCGCTAGATGCAAAACCTTCGGCTGTTCCATATAGATTTCTTCATCAAGAAATCCATTTAGAAAAGCCATTTTGACATCCATTTACCAAATCTCGTAGTCATGATACGCAGCTATAGAAAGCAAAATCCGAATAGACTTAAGCATTGCTATTGGCGAAAAAGATTCATCGTAGTCGACACCAGGTCAGTGTGTGTAACCTTTTGCCACCAGTCGGGCCTTGTAAGTTTCAACCTTACCGTTAGGCCCGCGCTTCCTCTTGTAAACCCATTTACAACCGATAGGAACAATTCCTTCTGGAAGTGGAACCAAGTCCCAAACTTGATTCTCATGCATTGAGTCTAACTCGGATTTCATGGCACTTTGCCATTTCACGGAGTCGATGTCCAACATCGATTCTCTATAAGTGAAAGAACCAGTCTCTTCAACTAAGAGAACATCTAGACTCTTCTCTTGTATCAAATACAACCGTTCAGGAGGTCTAGATACCCTTTCTGACCTACAGAGTGCGTGTGTTGAAGGTCCTTCATCTACTTGAACTTCAGGTTCCTCCGTTGGTTCGTTGTTTTCAGGTTGGACTTCATCAAGCTCAACCCGTCTATCATTACCACCTTCTGACAAAAATTCTACTTCTAGAAATTTTGTGAAGCGACCTACAAACATATTTCGATGGTCGGTATTATAGAACAGATACCCCCCATATTCGAAGGATATCCGACAAACCTAAACTTTTGCCCTCGAGGTGAAAGCTTATCTTGCTGAGTCACCCTGACATAAGCAGGACAACCCCAAACCTTAATGTAACTAAGATTTGGTCTCCTACCGAACCATATCTCATACGGTGTCGTAGGAACAACTTTTGAAGGAATCTTATTCAAAAGATGTGTAGCTGTTAAAAGTGAGTAGCCCCATAAATAATAGGGCAAATCTGTGAAACTCAACATCGATCGGACCATATCCAATAAAGTCTGATTTCTCCTCTCAGACACTCCATTGTGCTGTGGAGTACCTGGAGGAGTATATTGAGTGAGAATCCCATTCTTTTTCATATAATCCATGAACTCATTGCTCATATATTCGCCGCCTCGATCGGATCGAAGGCATTTAATATATTGAGTTTGTTTTTCTATTTCATTACGAAACTCTTTGAACTTTTCAAAGGTTTCTGATTTATGTCGCATCAAATACACATAACCGTACCGTGATAGATCATCAGTAAAGGTAACGAAGTACGAATAACCACTGTGAGTAGTATGACTTACTAGACCACATACATCAGAATGTATGAGTTCCAGTAAGTTAGTGGCGCGGTGTCTAACACCAGAAAATAGGGCTTTGGTCATCTTACCCTGAATACACGATTCACAAGTTGGATAAGATTCAATGGTGAGATCTGGTATCAAACCATTCCTAACCAATTGGGTAAGGCGTTTAACGCCTATATGACCTAGTCGCATTTGCCAAAGTTCAGTATTATTAATTAAAGGTAAACTACGTTTATTAACTCCAGTATTTAAAATATCTTTTGAAGTTTGCAATGTATAATGACCATGTTGGTTTGGACAACAAAGGATCTGAATATTACTTTTATCATATAAATACAAAGAACAGTTCTTAATATTAATACGAAAGCCTTCTGTATCCAATACAAAAAGTGATATAATATTAGCTACACATCCTGGTACAAAATGACAGTCATTTAACAAAAGTGTCCCATTCGGCAATGAGATCTCGCATACTCCCACTGCAACTGCATCCAGAGAGTCTCCACTCCCGAATCGCAACTGCATCTCTCCAGGCTTCAGTCTTCTACTTTCCTTCAGCACCTGCAACGAATTGCAAATGTGAATGGGACAAGCAGAATCTAAAATCCAGTTGGATGTAACGGCTTCACAAGCCAAAGATAAATCAATAACTGGAAAAATAAATGTACCTGATGTAGATGCTCTCTCCCTCCTCAGTTGGGCAATGTAGTCAGGACAGTTCCTTTTCCAGTGCCCGACTTTGCTGCAGTGATGGCATTTGTCTTCAGAAGCCCTCTTGGGCTTTGCTATCTTTGCCTGTGGTTGAGGACAAAAACCCTTCTTCTTCTTCATTTTCTTATTCTTTCCCTTTGACCAAGTCTGGGAAGAAGCAGAAAGTGAAGTAGGTATAGGAGGGCGAGTCGGTACTCCCTTCTTGAAGTCCTCTTCCGCCATGAGCAACATCCTATGCAGCTCTTGGTAGGTACAGATAATCCCATTCATGTTGAAGTACAGATAATCCCGTTCATGTTGAAGTACATCACGAACTGGCGATAAGAAGCCGAGAGAGAACCAAGAATGACACTCCTACCGAGAATGTCATTCAGAATGAGATTATGTTGCCTCAATTGATCGATCAAATCGATCATCTGAAGAACATGTGGGCTAACAGCTTGCCCCTCATCCAATCGCATATGGAACAGTTCCATTGCGACCTTATGAACAACAACTTGTTCTTGGTTCTCAAACGATTGTCTTAATAATGTCATCATAGTATAAGCATCTGACATGCCATAATACTGTTTCTTGAGTCCCGGTGAAAGCGAACTTAAGATGTATGATTTAACCATTAAATCATCATCCTTCCAAGCTTGGAAAACTTCGCGTTCCTCCAGTGTAGCGTCCTCTGCCACAGCAAGGGGAAGTGGACCCTCAAGAACATATCCCAACCTCTCGGAATCGAGGACAATCCTCAAATCTAGATCCCAATCGGCGAAGTTATCAGCGCCTTTAAGTTTGTTCGCATCAAGCATACGCGCAAACTGATTTGTGGATGGTGCCGCCATCGTAAATCTATCATATAGATAATGAAAAATGGTTAGCAGAAATTTAAGTAGTTTCATATAATATCTTAAGCATAAACTAGATCATGGATTTTTAATCTAAAAATGCCACTCCCACTAAATCATGCAATACTGTAATCCCCTAACAGAATACAAAGATTAAATAATTAAATTAAATATAAATAGTGAAAGGTGGATCCCGTGAATATATTTCAGCTCACAGCAGAGGCACGGTCTCGCCTACATATATTTATCAGGTAGACAACTCATTTGTCAATTACTCACTAGTGACTCCTCGATTTCTGGTCCTGTTCGTTTCTCGTTGTTGCTGCTAAGGCAGGCCCACAAGGAGACGTACCAAGGTTAAACTCGTCAATGATACAGTCAAGTTACTTGCGTAACCCTGACAGCTAGGGCACGTTCAAGATTCCGCTTTCGCTTGAATTTATCTAGTATCTGATATACATCCGGTATAAATAAATCTCTATCGGCTACACCCTCACAGAAGAGGCACGGTCCCGGATGTAGTCACGGAGAAATATTTATAAACCGTATTGACAAGACGGACCACATAACATGCATCAAATACATAATTACATTTAAACCTTATTAATTAGGGATTTTCCGCTAAGTGTCATACACCCTAAATCTAATCAAATTAGATTATAACATGCATGTATAAAGTCAAGAAAACATGATTAAACATTGAATTAAAGGGCTAATCATATTAGGGGGGCCTAGAATCAGACTCGCTCTGATACCATTTTGAAGGGGTTTTATTGGCGGAAATCCGGTAACGCAGCGGAATAGTGGAAAATCAATATTTTCCGATTTCAAAATTTTTTCTCGGAATAATTAAATAAACTTATTTATTTAATTATCCAATAATCAAATTATGAAAAAAAAACACATTAAATCAAATTTATGTGAATTTACCGAATTACCCTTAAACATAACATTTTGTTTATTTTAATCCGAAATTGTTTGAAACGATTTTGGATGATTCTAAATCATTACGTATATGAATTTAACCTATCATACATATTGAAATTCAAATTGCAACAAAAATTTCCAAAAATAAACCCCAAAGCCGAGAGCCATATTAGAGCACCAAAGTGTGTATTTTGCACTTTCCATGTTCAAAACACATCAAGATGAAATCCAATCAACATAAGATTTTATATGTATCTCATACACATCCAAATACACAATATAAATGAAAAGCCCCAAATTTGGAAGTGGTCTTAAACCCTAATGTTTCAATTTCTTCAAATTGGACAAATTAGACCAAATTGGTTAAATCCAATACTTCAATCATGTTTCTTCCATTCAAATCAAGTCTCAACACAATGAAATAACTATAGATCAAATCTAGGTCATTTAAGAGTGGGTCAAAAACTCTAGATTAGCAACAAGTTTCTCAAACTATCAAAAGTGTGTCTATTAACATATTAGAAGCATTCTTTTGAAATTTATACATGCTCAACACTTTTCAAAGCTTTCATCCATAAAAAATACAAAGAATAAAGAATATAAAAATAAAAGAAACTCATAGCATAAAGCCTAGAACTCAAGGAACATTTTCCCTTCTAATAGCAAGTTGGAAAAACTTACTAAAATCCAAGCTTTTTCTTATTTTTCTTTTCTTTTCTTCAAGCTTCTTTGTTTTCCTTTTAATGGAGTATTTGATAAGTGTTTCAAGGTTATGAAACCCTATATGAAAACAAAACAATTTATACCCAAAAAATAAGCCTTGGCCAAAAATTTGGTAAATTAATATCTAGATATTTGTTTTGTATTTCATTTAATTTTTGCAACTTGTCCACTTGTTTTAATGATCATTACACTTTAATGATATATTCAACCAAATCAACAATTGAAACTTAGTCATTAAATAAAATATCATAACTTAAAAAATTCATATTTTAATTAATTTAATCATTTAACAATTAAATAATTAATTAATTAATCAAATACAAATATATTAAATATTTGTATTATATTTACAATAAATATAAAATACATATACATTTATGATATTAGTCAAATATCTCAATTTGATAATTAATTAATGTGTATTTGAATTAATCAAACATTAAAAACAAATATACAAAAATTAAGGAAATGACTATCGGGTCCCTACACATGTATTTTGCTTCAAACCTTTAAACGACTTTATAAATAATCAACATTATTTATAATTGTTGCCCTAGTGCTCTACGAGTATATTTCATTAGTGAGACTCTCTAAATTCAGGCATATTCGTCACGAAATCCAATTTCATGTCCATAATTTATCCACCCGTAAATTATGATGACCACGGATAAACACGTTGAATCATACAGGTCGAAGTCATGGTAAATGTATAATTCCTCCGTCACAGGTATCCGGATAAATCCCAGAGATATATATGTAAACATCAAATCTCTATAGGGATTATCCAGTCGACTATTCTATTAGCAATCTCAAAAAGAACATTTAGAACTAACTTCTAAATTGTACCACGGGCCCATGGTTTTTATCTGATTGCTAATCATATGGACTACATATGCTCTGATACACAGAAATGACGGATTCTATCTCGATACATACAGGACACCCTGAGGATCTATCCACACCCAACGAACAGGCGGAGGTCTGATCTAAATAGATCGGTGACGTGACTACCATCTAAGTATGGAAGATGTCTCATGCGCCCACAGTGGTATCTCAAGTCGAAGAATCACAAGTGCTACTTAACCCGATAAGATTCTTATTGACGTTGGTGTACCATCCATTAAGAATCTTCGGTGAGTCGTTCAATGTTTATCCGCTATAAACACCTACATGTCTATACTAGTCTCCAAGACTTATGGTTCATGATCTAAATAGATCGGTGACGTGACTATCATCTAAGTATGGAAGATGTCTCATGCGCCCACAGTGGTATCTCAAGTCGAAGAATCACAAGTGCTACTTAACCCGATAAGATTCTTATTGACGTTGGTGTACCATCCATTAAGAATCTTCGGTGAGTCGTTCAATGTTTATCCGCTATAAACACCTACATGTCTATACTAGTCTCCAAGACTTATGGTTCATTGAGAAACCATTGGAATCATATATTCCTGTATACGACATGTACCAGTCTCAACAGGTTTACTATACTGACCAAGTAGTGTAAACCTTGACCAGGAACTGTCTGAGAATGACAATGTCATGATACTAATCAATGTCAGTTGCGACACTTTTGCAACAGTATCATGACTAGTCATTCTAAGGTCATTACGTCTTTACCATATTAAAATATACATTATATTATAGAAACTGCATATATTATTCATAATAATAAAGTTTTACAGAAGTATTCATAAAGAAATACATCCGGGAATTGGCGCTCTGAGCACCAACCCCCATAATTTTATCCTATTAAATCTATTCCATGTGGATCGACCTCAGACTTACCGGGTTATTTTATTACTTCGACACTGTTATACTTGGGAGTAAATAACTACTTTTTGAGCGTGTCAATATCTTTAGCATCGATTATTTCGACGCTAAAAGTGAAATAATATGAAAATATAAATATTATTTTATTACTTTTAGCGTCGAATATTTTGACGTTAAAGGGTATAATAAAAATAATTTTACTAGAATAATAGTAAAATTATTTTTATTCTAATAATTTTTTTCTTATAAATTAAAAATAAATTGAAATATAAAAATAAATTAATTTATAATTAAATTTTATTAAATAAAATAAATACACAGTCTATTAACAATCACTGCTGTTGTGAATGTTTATACAAATGAAAATATCAATCATTGCTGCTGTGATGAAGAGGCGGTCGAGACTGATGCAGTTTGGCCGAGTAAGACCTCCAGCATCTGTCTAAAAGTCCTCATTTATTGGTCGAACTCATGCATCTTCTTATGGTTGTCCTCATCAACCTGTTGTAGCTTCTCCCGGGGTCTTCTTCAACTTTTCTTTGGTATTGTCCAACTCTTCCTTGGTACTGGCTATCTATTCTTGAAGACACAGCTGAGTAGGAGAAGAAACAGTAGTCCGTCCAGATGACATCGGCTTCTTATGAGTGCCTAGTCTGACGTTGTACGCTGACTAGTTCTTGAAAACCAATTATGATAACTTCTCATCTGCTAGAGGGTCGGACCCTGTCGTCTGAGCTTGTCACTGGACCTCCACCATTTCATTCTGTTTAAAAAATTTGAAGTTAATGTTCGAACTTGAAAAGAAATAAATAAAATTTAAAAATATATTTAATTTATTTTAAATACTAAAACTTACGTAGCAGCGTTCGGTTTTTTTATCGATCCATTTCTTCTTCGCATTGTAGTGTGTCAGTAGGAAAATTTTTGAAAATGACTGCACCTCGCTCGTGTTACTCTGCAAAAAAGCATAAACTGGTTGTTAGTGTTAGTAAAATTAATGAAATGTTAAGAAATAGTTTATGGTATATTTACCTCAGAATGTTCGGAACGGTGTTGGGAAAATGGATTAGTGCCTCCACGATGGTTGAAACGCAGGTGACTATGATTCTCCGTATTTGCGTGACATTTATTCTACATTTAACAACATTTTTAGTAACAAAAACAAATAGAATGATCAGTTTCGTATTATTTTAAAATTACCTCGTGTTTCTCGCTCGAATACAACTCACACAAGAATGTCTAGTTTTGCTCCTCTATACAATAAGGCTTGAGATGTGGAGCCTCCAAAGCCCCATGTTCGTCGAATATCGGTTTCATGACTTTTGTCATAAAATTCATGTAACTATTCCCTATGTGGTGGTCGAGATACTTCAGAATATTTGGTTTGTTTAGGTCCACGTCGAACCACTCCTGCAGGAATAACAACCAATTAGAAATTAAATATAAAATATTAATTTAAAGAAAATAGAAAATAAAGAAAACTCAATATTGTAAGTTTACTCACAAGTAGCGTGGGGAAGAGCTGGTTGATTTTCGTCTCCCACGGGATCTTTCTCCAAGAAAAGTATTTTTTTGGATCTTCAAATCGAGCAACAGCACCTATGACATTGGTAAAGAATGAAGAATGTTGCCCGATCTGTCTTTCTCCATCATCCGATATCTTTATCCGGATGTGGCTGTAGGCCTTGTCGTGCTTATCCAACGCCAAGCCATGACTGCGTCTTCAAGACTTCGATGTACTCGAGGCACCTGTGCTATGAGAGAGCCCATGAGCAACATGTGTCCTTCAAGATGTAGATGGAGTCGAATAAGGGAGTTTGCGAGAACCTGCTGCCATTTGCAAAATAATAGGCCAAAACTTTCACCGCAACTATCGAAAAATTAGAATTTCCATATAATCAATTTCATAAGCATATTATCAAATGAAAGATAAATTATAATCAATTTCATAAGCATATTATCGAATGAAAAAAATCAAATGACAAATATTATCAAACTCAGTACTGTAGGCACGCTGCTGTTGCAACAACAGTAGCCAACAGCAGCAGACTGCTACTGTGGTGTAAATTTCAACATTGCAAACACATATCAACATTGCAAACACAACCCACCATCAATTAAACAATACTAACTTCCATTTATCTATCTTCACTACCCTGATTGGGCCACATACATGCACACACACAACAGCAAGAGCTTGCTGATGTTAACAACCCACATAGCAAGCCTCCCGCCTCTTCAATTTTGCCAATACATAAACTCAAAATCCTTTAATAATAATGTAATAAGTAAATTTTTTCAAAACTTTCTCCTCTCATTCACTGCCGGACTGCCTCCATACATCCTCTAACTTTTTTTACCAAACCATACAAGCAACTAACTCTACCAAGAACAACCTTCAATAATAATAATAACATTCAAATTCAAAAATACACATACACTTGTCACACTACTCATAAAACACACTTTAAAAAAATTCATCTACGAATTTAAACAAATAGAGATGAAGACTTACCGGAGAGCAAGAGAGAAGGGAGAACGAGAGAAGAAACCAGAGAAGAAAGAGTTTAGAGCTTCCTAATTAATAACCCTATAACGAGAGAGAAGAAAGTAGGAACCAGAGAGCGAGAGAGAAGGGCAAACAATTTGGGGATTTTAATAACCATTTAGTGCAATTCATTGAGAATTCTAAGATCTTGTAGGTCAAATCTAGTATTTTCAGTGTCTTTTATCTTACCCGGAATGTTCAACGGTGTGTCCACCAAACTCTCGCATATGTTTTTTTTTCTATATGCATTACATCCCAATTATGTCATAAACTCAGACTCCCCAATACTCTAACTCAAAGAAAATACTCATTCCCGTCCAATTCAACTCTTCAGGTTGACATTTTCGATTTTTATCTCTATTATTAGGATGTTTCCCTAGTGTGGTGTCTCTGACACGTCGATGTTGACAAAGTATGTCAAATAAAAAAATCCACTGGGCATACTCCGAGGTTCTGGTTGATCGTTGAATAATTTAATTCTCCGCCAAGGATGACTCAACTCAAGAAATCGCATGTTCCATATGTATCCTATTTTATTTCGTAACCGCTGTGAATGTGTTTCACACGCATAAACTGGACATGCCATATAACCCTTAATACTCCATCCAAATAATGAACCACAAGTTGGAAAGTTATTAATGGTCCAAAATAATACAGCATAATCTGAAAATACCGCTGAGAAGCTACATCTTAGGTATGCACACCGATATTCCATACTGTCTGTAACTCAACGATTAATGGTCTCAGGTATATATTTATATCTTTACTGGAGGAACGTGGACCAAGGATAAAAATGACGTAAATATGAACGAATCCTTAATACATTTCCATGGAGGTAAGTTATATGGTATAACAATTACGGGCCACATGTTTTAAGAATTATACATATTCCCAAATGGGTTAAAACCATTGGAGGCGAGGACTAACCTGACATAACGAGGGTCATCGACAAAACAGAGGTACATATCATTAAATTCCTTCCTCTCGGTTCCATCCGCAGGATGTCTAAGTATTCCCTCTGCACCGACCCATTTTTCATGATGCCACCTCATGTCAGACGCTGTGTGTCGTAACATGAACAACCTCTGTAGCCTGAGCGTAAATGGAAAATACTGTAATATCTTCTGAGACACTTTCTTCCCAAGACCACGAACTTTATATCGATTTTCACCACAAATAGGATAATATTTAAGTGATTCATACTCAACACGGAATAATACACAATCATACTTCCAAGCATCAATGGATTCATATCCCATTCCCAGATCACACAACATTTTCTTTGTCCCGTAATACGACTTAGGCAATTCGTTGCCAACCAGTCTAATTTGACAAAGTAAGTCTAGCATCATATCAATACTTTCGTTGGTCATTCTGTTCATCACTTTAATGTGCAATAATTTCACAATGAAATTCAAGATCGACATCCCAACACCTTCAAATGATATTTTTTGTGCCTCCTCAAGTAGTTGACTAAACAAATTTTGATCATTTCCATCTAACACTGGTACGTCACCGCCAACACTATGACATAATTTTGGATCTTATAAGTCGCGTAAAACATCAGTTATCTCCTCGTTTGCAGGTTGTTTTTAACTACTACTTTCACCGGAATCAATAAACCGTGATTGAGAATTATACTACTGACCATGATAAATCCACGTACGGTAAGTTGGTGATATTCCCAACATGTATAAATGGTAATGGGATTGTCGATGGTTCATGGGTTATAAGAATCCTTTAGCGTCGAAAACAATATCAACGCAAAAGGTGACTTTTAGCTTGGATATATTATGTTCGACGTAAAATGGTAAAATTTTTAGCGTCGAAATAATTTTCAATGCTTAATGTCAAATCTTTTGCGTCTAAATAAATTCTTCGATGCTAAAGATATATTACTTGCGTCAAAATAATTTTTGACATAAAAAATCTAATCCTTTAGAGTCGAATTATTTTTCGACGCTAAAAGTAACATTTCTTGTAGTGATGCCCGACCTGAGAAGAATTATATATTTACCTCTCTCCAAAGTCAGCACATGTATGTCATTCAACCACTCTCCGATTAATTTGAACAAGTCGATCCTATATAATTAATTAGTTTTTTCTTTAAAAAAAAAGTCTAAAACTTAAGTATAAAAATTTCACACCATGCATGCATATTATATAGTATAGTCAGTTGATTAATCATCTATAAAAGCTATGGATATTCCTTGTACTAGAAACAACCAATATGGATTCCAGTTCATTTTTTCTTGTTTTCATATTGATCAATAGCCTGATACTTCACAAAATACAACCTTCATGGCCATGGCGATAGCCAGTGAAGCTGTTAATTCTGAGTCTTATAAGCTGAAGGTAGTGTCAAAGAGAACAATTAAATCACCGCCATCCCCCAAGGTAAATTCTCCGAGTCGTTGGAAACCCTCTCATCCACCGCCAAAATAATCAGAAGTACACCATGCAAATGACTATATGCAATATTTATCATCTTGGATTTTGATTCGGTGCTCATTTAAGCCTTATATATATATGTGTGTTGACGGGTGATTTTCGACAAAATCGATAAGATGGTTTTACGTGGTTCGGCGGAGCGAATCCAACCTACGTCCATGGGCACAAAGCGGGGTATGATTTTTTATTGCCAAACCGAGCTCGGCCGACATTTTTTCAGGAGGGTCTAAAGAAAACCGAGCTGTTTGTTCTTCATACTTTTACTCGTAGTTTTTCTTTTTTTACAATTTTCTCTATCCCCTACAAATAAGACTAACTTCCCTTTATATACTAAGGAAAATACAACACTATTCTCGTATCTCCATGACGTCAGCCATATGGATCTCTGGCTGATTGACGGGCTCACTGCCCCAACTCTGCCTCGCCGAAAGCAAACCTACACTCTGTCTACCTGTCACATCACTCCGTTTTTTATACTGCCACACTCAATAATAATGATGCCAGCCTGTAAAGATCTCAAGCGGTGATATATGTCCGAGGGAAAAGTCTAAACTATCCCGATCGCACGTCGGGTGTCATGAGGACGGCCAGATCACGAGTTGAACTACCCCAACTGCTCCCGACCTGATCCAAAATATATGTGCTCATCATCCTGATCCAGGAGAAAAGAGAGTACCGAACCGAGCTACCAGGCTAAAGTGGTCGGTCTCGGCTCTGATGTTGCCGGCCTCTGAGACTTACATTATGCTGTGGCCTCTGGTCGGCCAGATCCGGGAAACCGGGTCCGAACACCATGCCTAGCCGAGGAGTAACCAATACCTTCTGAACATCCGTCCCTTCAAAATGGGAAAATCCATCTATGCCCTTGCTGTACTGTTCTAATACTCTGTCATAAAAATCACCATCAACATCTGTCCCCTAGTTCTCGGTTTCAACAAGTGTACAAGTTGGTACCGGGAACTACAAAATTGGAGGTGTAATGATCAACCAGTTGATGGTCGACTCCAAAAACCATAGAGAAAACTTCCTCGACAACCAATCAGATCGTCCCCGGCATCTTCATGTGCTCGGTCACTGAGGATTCTGATGTCCCTCCAAACGATTCTCTAACTTGAAGCAAATACCCCATTTACCCTTCTGGTAGTCGCCCCTCAGAAACCGTAAACCATCATAACCTCTTAAATGCCCATCAAATCACTTCTAGGGTTTAATCTGAGCGCGACACTTTGTCAAGCATCCGTGATCCTCCCGCCAAAAACCCAAACAATCAACCGTTTAAGGGGCAGCCGAAAGGTTTCCAATCTCAGCCGTTCATCGCAATCTGAGTAGATGGAGCTTGAGAGTGACACGCGGTGAACATCCGAGGCTTCTCTCTGATCCAACGGCCAGAAATGCCTCGAGCTTGTCTATAAAAAAAGGGAAGCAACACACCTTTCTTTCTTTTTACAAAAACCAACACTTCCGAAGCGGAAGAGACTCCTTCCTCCTTTGCCTAAGATCAGCAAACTCCAAGACCGACCAAACCAACCGTCGATACATCCTCTTGAATAAAGTAAGCTTTATGCATGATTTTCTTCTTCTCAATTACTGAAACTCTATGTAATCACTTGGTGCTTGTGAAAATTCATGTATTCATCCTCGCTTGCTCCTCATTTTTCTAGCATGTTCATCCACTTGTTCTGTGCTGCAAATGTGTGTTTCGGGTCGGTTGAGTGATATAGGATGCATGTGCTTCTTGGTTGAATGATGGGTTGTGGGTTAGGGTGTTTGGGTTTCGAGTTTTCTGTGCTTGCTGTCTGCCGTGTGTTTGTTTTGATGTTTTAGGAAGAGACTTACTGTTATTGGCCATTGCTAGGACGTTTAGGGGCTTTAGACCTAGGTTCCCGGTCGATAGAATAACTTTTGAGTCTCTGATGGCCCCAAACTGATTACTAATTACCATTTTAGGACCCTACAATTACTAGGAATGTCAGACACTGAATCGTCCTCAGCTCGGCCCATAAACCTCCAAACTCCTTGTACTGAAGAGGCTTCCTCGAGCTCGGTCAGCTTGGAAGAATTGGATACTACTCTAACCTCTTCCCAAGATGAAAATGATACTTACCACCATCGAATTCCCCGAAAAGACCCTGAACCGGGAGAATTAGACTGGTCCTCATTGGACATGGACAGTCCTTCAACCATCACAGCAGATGCTATGAGCATTCTTCGCCACCAGTACGAGATTCCCATAGACATATCACTTGAGGTCCCGAGCCTTGCTGATCATGAAAGTCGGCCTGAATCTGGTTCTGTGGCCCTTCTCTATTCTTTCTTCGAGTGTGGTCTGTGGCTGCCCATCCAGTCGTATTTCACAAGGATGCTTGCCATGATGGAAATTGCCCCTTGCTAGTTAAACATGAATAGCTGGAGGATATTGGCCGACCTGCATGTAATATGGCACCGAGCGGGCCTTGGAGAGTCGACCTTTGAGGATCTACAAAGGCTATACAAGCTGAAGGCCAACCCAAAATCACACCATGGCTGGTACTACCTCTCTTTTTATGCCGACGTCCCCGCCCTCATTACAGAGCTCCCCCAGACTAATAAAAACTTCAAAGACCCCTGGTTTTGGGCCACGGGTGATTGGGGCCAATCTCGGTTGACTGATTCCGAAGAGATAACCTTTTCAGCCTACTGAAGAGATCCTCCCAAAGTCAGCCACGAGGTCCGGACTAGGATTAAAAAGCCCGGAGTTTGGCCCTTTGAGGAAAATTGTCAACGATGCTGCCTTTGTATAATCAGGCCTTATCCGGAATGTACCCCCACAAGCTCTAGGTCGATTAGGTAGCTACCAAATAACCTTGTGATAAAGTGCCTTGTGCCCAGCTCAAACATGAATGAAGTTACCCGTATTCAGAAACTGACTATGCTCTCTGCCTTGTATTCTGCAGGAATGACGAAACCGACCAAATACCTAGGGCGGCTCGAAGGTCTGACCAAGAGGCCCGGTCATGGTGAATCCGGAAGTCTTCAGAGGTGATTGACCACTCTGGTTCCTCCAGAGGCTAAGGGGAAAGCCAAGTTGTTGGCTCATCCGATGGCACCTCCTCCACATTCTCTCATAGAGGCGGAACCGAGCCCAAAAGTCCAACCATCTCCTGCTTCATCCAGGCATGCGAGTAAACATCACCGTGTGCTCGGAGAAGAAGTAGTTGAGCTCCAAGAGGAAGAAGAAGAATAATATCCTCTTACCAGAAATTTTGCTGCTCGGAGGGAGACGAACTGCTGAGGCTCCTCCCAAGACCGGGAAATGAGGTGTAGTGCTGGGGGTGGATGAACTTAGTGAGAAGGTCTGGGATGCGACGTCCCATCTAGTGCATGCGATCAATTTTCTGGCCGAGACAGTGCCCCCCGAGCGGATCCCAAAATTTGAGGACATCTCCTCCGAGGAAGTGATTTCCCCTAATCATCGAGGTAAACATTCTTCTTTGTTCCCGCCCTATGTTTTTACTTGATGAATTCTAACCTTCTCTTTCTCCCTTTGCGGATGGGCTATGTGATGGCTCGGAATAAGGATTGCTGATGAGCCTTCTGTCCGAGGGGGGCTAGGTGCAGAGACTCCAAACTCAAATTACGGAGCAGGAGGCCGAGCTGGCCAAGAAGGATCAAGATCTAAGGCAGGCCGTGGCCGAGCTGGCCAGAAAAGAGAGAGAAATTCAACCGCTTAGAGAGGCCGCGACCAAGGCTACCACACTAAACAATTCCCTCCGCAACGCCTCCGCCATTACTAAGAAGAAAATGGAGACCGTCGAGGAGGAATCCAAACTTCTGAGGTGGGAGTCCCCAAGCTCGGATTCTAAGCTCAAAGCGGCGATCAAAGAGAGGGATCAAGCTCGGGAGGACCTGAGAAATCGGGAGGCCCGACTGGAGGATGAGTTGGAGAACGCCAAGCTTGAAAGAGTCAGTGACTGCGCTAAAATTATTCCAATGGTGATGCTCGGTGTACAAATGGGACCCGTCCACATTGCCATCCAATTCTGCAGAGGGGAGCTTTCGGAGGATGAAGCTCGCGAACTACTTACCATTCCTTTGGAGCAGATCCAGGACCCCGAGCCCATATATTCCGTACCCATGTCCCCAGTTCCTGAGGAATTACAGCATGAGGCTCCTGCCCCCGCCCCCGAAGTGCCTGAAATATAAGAAGTCGAGGCCCCTCCTGCCTCTCAAACTGAAGTCGAGATTCCTCTTACCGAGCCTATACCAGAGATCTTGCCACCCGGACCCGATCAAGAAGAACCGGTTGCCCCTGTGCAGACTGATGAATGAGGGTGACCCTAAGGGTGCCCTGTGTAACAAATAATACACGTGTTTTTGTAATAACATTTACAATTTCCTTTCTAGTATCTATCTCTGAATATTTCATTCACTATCTTCCATACTTAACATAATTCCCATTTTTTACTTGCTAACTCTTTCCTCATACTCTTGACTGTGAGGAGAAGCTCTGATCCCGATCAACCCAAATCCGGCATTGAGGGGAATACTCCGTTCCCGAGCCAATGATAGTCCACTCGGTGGGACGTAACCCGACCCTGAGGTAGCAAGATACTTGGCTCCGAGGGAATGTTACCTCCCCGGACCAATGGAGAGCCGACCATGGGAGAGATGCTCCGACCCCATACCGATGATAAGCCTCTCGGTGGGACGTAATCCGACCCGAGGTAGTGGAACACTTGGCTCCGAGGGAATGTTACCTCCCCGGACCAATGTGAAGCCGGTCATGGGGGAGATGCTCCGACCCCATGCCGATGAAAAGCCTCTTGGAGGGATGTAACCCGACCCCGAGGTAGTGGAACACTTGGCTCCGAGGGAATGTTACCTCCCTGGACAAATGAGAAGCCGACCATGGGGGAAGTGCTCCAACCCCATGCCGATGAAAAACCTCTCGGTGGGACGTAACCCGAACCTGAGGTAGTGGAACACTTGGCTTCGAGGGAATGTTACCTCCCCGGACCAATGGGAAGCCGGCCATGGGGAAGATGCTCCAACCCCATGCCAATGAAAAGCCTCTCGGTGGGACGTAACCTGACCTCGAGATAGTGGAATAAATAGCATCGACTGAACGAATATAGCCCTGAGATGGTGGAACAAATGGCCTCGGCGGAACGAATGCAGCCCCGAGTCAGTGGAATAAATGGCCTCGGTGGAACGAATGCTGCCCTGAGCCGGTGGAACAAATGGCCTCGGCGGAACGAATGTAGCCCCGAACCAGTGGAAAAAATAAGACTTAATCACGAGGGAAGAACTTCTACCTCTGAGGCTCCGCGGATCCCGGTACAGGCGTCACTATGCCGGGCATCAACAAAAATAAAAAATGGAAACATGACATGGTTAGCGCATTGGAGGTGGCTTAGCACATACTCCACACAGACCCAAAAAAGATAACAACTCGGGGGCCCCGAGGCAGCGTCCTACCTGGTGCCTCCCAAAACAAAATCCTGAACCTTATAATTCAGCGTCCTGGCTAGCCGGACTACGGATTGGTGACCGACCAAAGCCATGGGGGTAGAAACCTCCCCATACTGGGCGGCTCTGGAGTCTACAAGCACTAAGATGGCAGATGGTGGTATAAGAGCTCGATTAGACAGATAACTCACGGGGGAAAAAGCCTCCCCGTGTTTTCCATCCCGATGGTGGTACATGTGCTCGGTTAGGCAGATAATTCACAGGGGAAAAAACCTCCCCGTGTTCGCCATCCCGAGGTAGTTCGTCAAAAATACGAGTCATGGGGTATTAATGCTCCGGCCTCAGGGGTTTTATAATGACACCCGGGGTTGGCGTGCCACGAGAGGTTCGCACTTTTCCCACATATACTCCATCACTTGATGCGTTCTGGATCCTCAAAGGTGCAAGGAGCTAGGTCGGAACACTTCCACCCGTGGGTTTGATAATGACACATGGGATTGGCGTGCCACGGGCTTGGTGACATTCCTAGCTACCGAGCACCCCTTCGTATCGAGCACATCCCAGAATAAACAAGTAAAATAGACAAGTTTTTAATTCAAAAAAGAAAGTCTTATTCATATTCGAGGGACCTACTGCGATTCTTACAATTTTTTACGGGTCATTTTAAGAGAGACTTTTATAATGGTTTTCTGGTTCTCGTCTTGCAGTCCGACACATCTTCTAGTCTGAACTTGATTCCGAAATTCCGGACCGTGTTGATAGGATTCCCCCAAACTGAGCCTTCCAAAATCATTTCTTAGCAAATCGGGGGGCCTGGTCCGGACCTTATGTTCTGACTCCTAGTGGCCCGCCCCGTGGGCTTTTTCTCCTTTCCCCTCATTCAGGATGGCCATCGTACTGATATCAGGAGGCACCCATGGGCATCTAACTCATGCCCTTGGCCGGCTAGTTCGCATGGAACCTGAAGAGGAACATCGGGGCTGATGAGCCTCCGATCTGGCAGGTCTAACAACTGCCACAACTCCTTTAGGATGAGCCTGTTCGTACGCAAGGGGTAGCGTGCCGAGTCTGCTTCCCCCGAGCATTGCATTCCATTCTATCGCTCAGTCCTAATGGGTGATCGTTGGCCACCATTTTTACATTCCATTCTATCGCTCAATGAAGAGAGCTATTGATGCCCTAGCTCCTTGGGCACCCCTTCCCCCATCCTTCCCACAACCGCCAACCTTCATTCTTCTTGCGAACCCTTTCCTCTTTCCACTAGCCTTTCTTTCTTTTTCTCAAACCACTATGCTGCTGAACTCTCCGACGACCCATGGTTCCCGTCTCTCACCATCGTCTTACCACGCAAGTTTCTTTCTGCTCTATTCCACATAGATGGCGCCAATTGTTAATGGGTGATTTTCGTTCCAATGGCAGTTTCTGGATAACGCTCCCGGGACAATCCTCCTCCAACCGTGAGTTTATTTGGTTATGGGGACCAAAAGCAAACTTGGCAAAAGAAAAAACAACCACAAAATCGACAAGATGGTTTTATGTGGTTCGGTGAAGCGAATCCAACCTACGTCCACGAGCACAAAGCGGGGTATGATTTTTTATTACCAAACCGAGCTCGGCCGACCTATTTTTCAGGAGGGTCTAAACAAAACAGAATTGTTTGTTCTTCATGCTTTTATAAGTATTTTTTCATTTTTTACAATTTTCGCTATCCCCTACAAATAAGACTAACTTCCCTTTATATATTAAGGAAAATACAACACTATTCCTGTATCTCCATGACGTCAGCCACGTGGATCTCCGGCTGATTGATGGGCTCTCTGCCCCAACTCTGCCTCGCCGAAAGCAAATCTGCCCTCTGTTTGCCTATCACATCATTATGTTTTCTACACTGCCACACTCAATAATAATGATGCCAGCCTGTAAAGATCTTAAGCGGTGATATATGTCAGAGGGAAAAGTCCAAACTATCCCGATCACATGTCGAGTGTCATAAGGACGACCAGATCGCGAACTGAATTACCTCAACTGCTCCTGACCTGATCCAAAATATCTGAGCTCATCATCCCGATCGAGGAGAAAAGAGGGTACTGAATCAAGCTACCGGGCTAAAGTGACCGGGTCCTTATATAGTAGTATATTATAGGTGTTTAATTGTTGTGTATGTGTCAGATCTCTTTACGAGAAATATCAGAGAGCTTGTATCAAGATTGTTATGTTTTTCCATCATTCCTAAGCATCCAACTAGAAGGATGAGAATAAAGTCCAAAAATTGATAAAATTATATCTAAAAATTGTAAAAACAAAATTTATAAGCTTGATGAATTGAACCTAGGATCTACTTGATTAAATGAGCCAGCATTTCTTCACAATCCGAAACAAACTTCAATAAACATGCATTTGATAATATCCAACATCCACAGTCCCAAAATAATAGTAAGAACAAATGATCCCTTGAAAATGGGAACAACTAAATAAATCCTAAAGATTTTGCAAAGATCGTTTATCACTAGGAAAAAACAAGACAAATATCATCATAATACATTACAATCTCTAAAGTGGTGTTTGGTTTGAAAGAGAGGAAAAGAAAGGGTGATAGAATTTAATTCTATTGATTGATTTGTACTTGAAATTTGAGCGGAATAAAATTATCGAAATCATCCCTTTTCAACTGAATGATTGTCAAAATTATATTTTTATCTAAAAATATTAAAATTGTTCCAAAATCTACTCGTTATTTCAAAAAGTATTATGTTTTTCACCATTCCGTTAACGGTGTCGTTTCATTGGGTAGAGTTAAAAATCACTAGAAAAAATCATCTCAAACACAATATTTTCCTATAACACCCTGCTAGAGACAGGATGCTACCGTCATTAGACATGATTAACTCATCCCCATAAGTCTCCAAATTTACAAAAAAAAAAAAAAATCATGATGTATCCTAAAATTGGACCACGTGGAACAAAGTCCAACATCAAAACGGAACCTGAAAAAGACATCAAATATATAAAAGGACCCCAGGTCCACCCAAAACAGACATCAAATATATAAAAGGACCACAGGTCCACACAAAACACATCGAGCTTAAAATTAGCACTTAAGGGCTCTGTGCCCACAATATAATAAAAATATGAGAAGTTTTTCATAATTACCAAGTTGTTACGGGTTCCGAATTATCAAATTTTTATTATCCTTTATACTTTACACATGCCAAATCCTCATATCTATATGTTCGTGCCAATCCAATATGCAAATTGTTGGACAGTTATGACCAATAGCGTCACTATTTATAAAAGACATTGTGTTTTTGTACTAAATTAACTATGTAGTAATGAAATTGCCTTTTACCACTTTGTAATTTATTTACTTTGATATAGAAATGGTAGAAGTCCTTATGATTAGTTCCGGATTGAGATGATATGATACAGTATCAATCCATAAAGGTTTAATCATTAAATATCCCTAGTCGTAGTATTATCAAGACTAGACATCGATAATGCAGAATAGACTAGTATTGCACTTGTGCGCGTTGTGAGGGCATAACGACACAGTTCTCATATGTTTAAATATTGGATACTTATGCAAGTGCGATAGAAGGTTGTGTTTTACCGATGGTACGGAAAAAAGCTTCGCTCTGGATAGACCCCGCGGAATCCCATTGGTAGTATGTATATGTGTCTATGGGAGTCCGCATCAGGGTAGGTGTATTTGGTCTTAACCTGAGACTTGCATCGCTAGTACTTGCGACAATCGGTAAACTTTCGTTTTGGTCGTCCAGGGCTTTAACAGGTTCTGTGTGCGCCTCTTCTAGGTTTATTGAGAATCGTAGTGTATTGGATGTGATGTCAAGATGGAAGTATCACTTCAGACATATGGAGATGATGATCACGCAGGGATTCAGAAGTAGTTCTCTATAGTGTTGCAACCATCGAGATAATATGACAAGGTCATGATTATCCGATTCAAAGAGACTAGTTGCTTGATATCCGATATGTGCTTCGTACGGGGCAGACACTATTCCAGCCCTAGGCCTTGCACGTGACATCAGATACTGGATCGCTATACGCAATACTACGTATACTACGCCTGACATAGATTATATATTCCAGTAAGAATATTTCTGGAGAATTGGGTAGGCACGATGCTTTGCTAGAAGCCAACCATGTCTTGTAAATCGGTAAGCATGTGGTACGAGGTACTTACTTTATCGGATAGTCCGATAACCGGATTTACTGCCAACATATCCAGAGATCTCTTGGGTCGCTTCCCAAAGATTCACTGATGACAGTTGACTTAAATTAGAATTAATCTGGGATTAATTTAGAGAGAGAAAAATTAATCTGGGATTAATTGGGGCTTTATTTTATCTGGGATTAAATGTGTTCGGTAGAGAGAGAACACGATTAATTTGGAATTAATCGGTAAAATAAATTTAATAGTTAAATTTGATTTTTCTATTTAATTTATTCGAATGGGCTAAAATTAATATATCGGATATATTAATATGAATTGGATTTCATTACGAAATTAAAGTCGGACTTTAATACGAACGAATGAATTAATTTAGAATTAATTCGTAATCGACGTTCGTAATATATTTGCGAGGCATCGTTATTTAATTAAATTAGATTTAATTATTTAGCGACGAAAGTTCGTTTAATCGGATTAAACGGAACTGAGCCGCGTCAAATGTTCGTAGAGATATTTGAATTTTGAATTCAAATAGTGGGGCCCACTTCACATGTGTGGTAGGTGGTGGTAGTTGGCATTTATGCCAAGCCACCAACCACCCAACCACCTTGTAATGGTTTTGGTAAAACCATTTACCCAACTACCAAGTTTTGGTGAAAAGGGTAAAAGGGTTTTACCAAAAGTAAATCTCTACATCATTTTACACAAGTTGAACAAAAGAAAACCCTAATACTCTTACCTTGGGCGTGAGCTTCTCCTTCATCTCTCTTTGGATTTTGTTTCAAATCAACAAAGCTAGCACTTAAGCAAGTCAACAAAGGTGATAGGGAAACATCTTCAAGAGTTGGAATCATCACTCAAAGCTTGGAACTTGGAGTTCTCTTCTCAAATTTTTAAAAGCTCAAATCCGTTCGTTGTAAGTATTTCCGCAACTTATAATGATCTTATCACTTGTTTTCATGCTTATTAGATCTTTGGCATGTTCTAGGAACACTAACAATGGTATCAGAGCCAATTTTAAGCATGAAAATTTCTAGGGTTCTTGAACCTAAAATTTGGGGCTTTTATGTTTTGAACATGATTCTTTCAAATTGATGCTTTGAGTATGCTTAGAATATGATAACTTAGAGTTATGCATGATTAGATTTGAAATAAATTGAATGAATCAAAAATTAAAAATTTATTAGGGTGGCCGAATGCTACAGGCAGTGCACTGTGCAGTTTTTTGATTTTTGTAACATAAAATGATGTGTTTAAATGCATGTTTAAATGTTGATTGTTGGTTTGATTGGATTAGAATCAAAGTCAATAATGTTTATGTTTAAATCAAAGAGCATGTTGAGCATGAAATGATGTATTTAGGCTTCAATTTGTGTTAAGCATGAAATGATGTATTTTGGCCTCAATTGTGTTGAGCATGAATTGTTGGATTAAGCATGATTAATTAAGTTAATTGGTATTTTGGAAATATTGAGTTTAATTAATTAATCATGACTAATACACTTTAATTATAATAATTATAATATTTGGAATATTAAAATTGTAATAATTGGCCTTTAAAGTTTATTGGGCTAAAAGTGTGTATTTGGGCTTAATGGGCTTGGTTTGACCAAGTTTGGTTTTGGACTTTTGGATTGGATCCAATTGGGCCCAAAACCAATTCCATAAAGTCCAAATACATCACTTGACCCTTTAAAGAATTTAATTGGGCCTAATGGGCCTAGATTGATTTGTTGGCAATAGGGTGATTCCTATTGGGCCTTGGCATTTTGGGTTTGATCCATTATGGCCAAAGCTCATGCCTTAAGAATCAATTAAAAGCCCATTGGACTTTAATTAAAATGACATTGGATGTTATTGGGCCTTTGAGACCCATTAAGATTGGATTTGGAATCCAAGTCTTTAAGGCAAATAAATAAGTGTATATATTTAATTTGGAATTAAATTGGAATTAGTATTGAATACAAATAAATTGGATTTAAAATTGTAGTTCGATATAATTCAAGAATACGTACTTTAAGTATTTATTTTTAAACGAGTTGGACTCGCGCAAATCAAATCGTTGTTTGAACATTGGATGGTCATTAATTCAAAGATTAATTAATTGGATTAGATTGATTGAATAACATGCTTTGTATGATTACATGAATGTTTTGTATGAATAATGTATATCAGATGGATATTAGAAGGGTGAGGGCAATTTTGGAAATTGTAATAAATTTATAATTTATTAAATTGGACCTGCGTGTCCAGCCTTTTATCTCCTTATTCTTTGTATTTCTCTTCTCACCAATTCCCCTCAATGTAAATGAGGTTTCTTTATTGTATTATGTTATTGGGTAGAAGTTAGAATAGTTCTAGCCGGGGAGAAGAAATGGAGTGATTTGTTCTAGGAATAATTTGTGACATATCCATCCGCATATCATTATTAATTTACTATTTGCGCTTTATGATGTTTTAGAAGCGTGCTTAAGGGTGTATGATGAGACCTTAGCAAAGATAATAAATTGGTTGCCAATTTATGCGAAAAACCCTCAAAAAAATATTAAGTGTTTTTCCTTCCGTTGAGTGATTCTTACTCAAGATCCAAAGTTGGCATTGGTTTGTTGGCCAAAGTCAAGACCTTTGTCAATTGCGGATGTGTGTTTGAATCATGAGAGTTTTGTTCCATATCGGTGTCTTGTCCAAGTCGTGATTTGTTGGCCAAAGTCAAGATCACTTCTTGTCCATCGACATTGATTACGAAGCTTTCCATATCAATGGGTCCCGCTTAACTGGAATCATTAAGCTTGTTGTGCCAAAGCCAAGGCTTAGTTGATTCAGAGGAAAAAGGTTAGGAAAATATATTGGATATATTGGCATATTATTGTATATATGTTTCGGACTTGGAGGTCCACCTACCGGATCTAGGAATTGGATGAGATCCAATTGATCTTAGAGATCTACCTAGTTAAATATCATACAACTTGTTGGCCAAAGTCAAGGTTGTATGTTATTTAACGGGATCCTAGCCCACTAGGAAACTAGGTTTCCCGAGTACTCGAAAGAGGGTTAGAGACTCGCCGAAAAATAGTGGGAGACTAGTATTGAATTTGCAATTTCATTCAGATACTTAGCTTTACGTGCTTTCAAATTATTTCGTCAAAATTATTTTAGTTGGACTAATACAATGTTATTTTTTCTTGTAACAGTTAGACTGTACCCAAATATCGTTGACTAGATAGTTGGACTATCGTAGCCAAGATGACTGGAAAGGGAAATGTCCGAGACATTATCATGGGCGAAAATGTCTTCAAGGGCACGAACTTTGCCGATTGGGAAATGAATCTAAGGATAGTCCTTGGAGCCGAGAGGCTACTATATACTATACAGAGACCTCTTGGGCCTAAGCCCAAACCTGATGAGCTACTTGAGCTGGAGCTTTGGAAGACTCACAGCGATGATTGTGATACTGCTCAGTCTATTATGCTTGCTTCTATGACTCAGCATTTCCGTCGACAGAACATGGACTTGGATCCCTATAACATGTTGGCAAGGTTGCAAGATCTTCACCGATCTAACCGAAGGTCACGGAGATATGAGTTAGTAAAGAAGCTCTTTCGTTCACGTTTGTCAAAAGGCATGTCTGTTGAGTCCCATGTGGCACAGATGATTGCTGACATAGATGAGCTAGCTGAGATGGGGATAGTCTTTGAGGCTGAGATTACCATAGATATGGTCCTGCAATCTCTCCCCGACACTTGGAGACAGTTCATCATAAACTATAATTTGATGAACACTGATGATACTCTTGGAGACTTATTGTCGGTTCTCAAGGAAGCCGAGAAAGAGCTGCTTAAGGGCAACAAGCGCGAGGCGCACTTTGCTTCGACATCTCATACACCGAGGGCTGGGCTCAAGGCGACTGGAGTTGTGAAGAAGAAGAAGCATAAAGGAAAGGGCACGGCCAAATCGTCAAAGGCTTCTAGGAAGCCTAAGGACAAATCTCAGGATGTTTGCCTCTAGTGCGGCAAGCGGGGTCACTAGAAGTGTGACTGCCGCGAGTACAAGGCGCTCCAGAAGGAGATCAAAGTTGGCAAGGCACCAGCTTCAGGATCTGCAGATTAGCAGGAGACTGGTCTCAGGGGAGATTGATCTACGCGTTGGAAATGGGGCACCAGTCGTCGTTTTGGCCGTTGGCACTTTTGTTTTAGAGCTGCCCTTGGGGCATATACTTGAACTTAATGATTGTTATTATGTACCTAGTTTGACTAGGAATATTATCTCTGTATCTTGTTTGACCCAATGCGGGTACACTTTTGTATTCCGAAACACTGGGTGTTTTATTTATAAAGATGATTTTGAGATATGTTCTGCTGATGCTAATAATGGTATTTATATTTTGAATATAAATCAATCTCAAACATATAATGTAACAAACAAAAGGCTCAAAACGAGTAACAAAGATGAAACTTATATGTGGCATTGTCGTTTGGGACACATAAACAAGACTCGTATATCCACACTTTCGAAGAGTGGGTACTTGGACGGATTTGATCCAAATTCATATGACGTCTGCGAATCTTGCTTATTAGGCAAAATGCCTAAATCAACTTTTAGCGGTAAAGGTGTACGCGCCACCGAACTGTTAGCCCTCGTTCATAGTGACGTTTGTGGGGCCATGTCTAGTCAGGCTAGAGGTGGATATGAATACTTCGTAACCTTTACGGATGATGCACCACGTTATGGTTATGTGTATCTTATGAGACACAAGTCGGAAACTTTTGAGAAATTCAAAGAGTTTCGACACGAAGTTGAAAAACAGACTAGCAAGAGTATAAAGACATTTCGGTCGGACCGTGGTAGCGAATACTTGAGCAATGAGTTTCTAGATTACTTAAAAGAATATGGCATTCTTTCACAGTGGACTCCTCCTGGAACACCGTAATTAAACGGTGTGTCCGAACGGAGAAACTGAACTTTGTTGGACATGGTAAGGTCTATGATGAGTCGCACTGAGCTACCTATTTCCTTCTGGGGATATGCATTAAACAGTGCAATTCTTATTTTGAATAAGGTTCCGTCAAAGTTTGTACAACAGACACCATATGAGATATGGACAGGAAAGAAAATGGGTTTCTTATTCCTGAAGATTTGGGGATGCTGGGCATACGTCAAATGTTTGGAAGGTACCAAACTTGAGCACAAATCAGATAAATGCCTATTCGTAGGATATCCTAGGGAAACCAAAGGATATTACTTCTATCACCCACGAGAGAACAAAGTATTTGTTGCTCTACATGCGGTTTTCCTTGAGAAGGAATTCCTAAATGCAGTGATTAGTGGGAAGAAAGTAGAACTCGATGAAAATCGGAGTGATACTGTTCCTGGCATAGAATACTCAACGGAACAAGAACAGTCCGTCCGGGATGAGACTGTACCACAATCTTCTATTACACAAGGACCGCGTAGGTCGGAGAGAGTCAGGATACAACCTGAGAGGTATGGGTTTCTGATCTCACCTCATGCAGATATTAATCTCATTGAGGATACTGAACCGTCTACGTATGAAGAAGCGATACAAGATATCGATTCCGCTTTATGGCAAGAAGCCATGAAGTCCGAAATGGATTCCATGTACACCAACCAAGTTTGGACACTGGTTGATGCACCAGAAGGCGTAAAGCCTATTGGATGCAAATGGGTCTTCAAGAAGAAGATCGACATGGATGGCAACGTACAAACGTACAAAGCTAGGCTTGTAGCGAAGGGGTATCGTCAACGACATGGTGTCGATTATGATGAAACTTTCTCACCCGTTGCCATGATTAAATCCATTCGGATAATGCTTGCTATTGCTGCATATTTCGATTACGAGATATGGTAGATGGACGTTAAAACCGTTTTCCTTAACGGAAACCTTTTGGAGGATGTTTATATGCAACAGCCTGACGGTTTTATCATGCCTAGACTTGCAAACAAGGTTTGTAAGTTAAATCTGTCCATTTATGGACTGAAGCAAGCATCGCGGTCATGGAACCAACATTTTGATGAGATCATAAAGGAATATGATTTCATTCAGAATGAAGATGATCCTTGTGTATACAAGAAGGTTAGTGGGAGCGCACTGACTAGTATTGCACTTGTGCGCGTTGTGAGGGCATAACGGCACAGTTCTCATATGTTTAAATATTGGATACTTATGCAAGTGCGATATGAGGTTGTGTTTTACCGATGGTACGGAAAACAGCTTCGCTCTGGATAGACCTCACGGAATCCCATTGGTAGTATGTATATGTGTCTATGGGAGTCCGCATCAGGGTAGATGTATTTGGTCTTAACTTGAGACTTGCATCGCTAGTACTTGCGACAATCGGTAAACTTTCGTTTTGGTCGTCCAGGGCTTTAACAGGTTCTGTGTGCGCCTCTTCTAGGTTTATTGAGAATCGTAGTGTATTGGATGTGATGTCAAGATGGAAGTATCACTTCAGACATATGGAGATGATGATCACGCAGGGATTCAGAACTAGTTCTCTATAGTGTTACAACCATCGAGATAATATGACAAGGTCCTGATTATCCAATTCAAAGAGACTAGTTGCTTGATATCCGATATGTGCTTCGTACGGGGCAGACACTATTCCAGCCCTAGGCCTTGCACGTGACATCAGATACTGGATCGCTATACGCAATACTACGTATACTACGCCTGACATAGATTATATATTCCAGTAAGAATATTTCTGGAGAATTGGGTAGGCACGGTGCTTTGCTAGAAGCCAACCATGTCTTGTAAATCGGTAAGCACGTGGTACGAGGTACTTACTTTATCGGATAGTCCGATAACCGGATTTACTGCCAACATATCCAAAAATCTATTGGGTCGCTTCCCAAAGATTCACCGATGACAGTTGACTTAAATTAGAATTAATCTGGGATTAATTTAGAGAGAGAAAAATTAATCTGGGATTAATTGGGGCTTTATTTTATCTGGGATTAAATGTGTTCGGTAGAGAGAGAACACGATTAATTTGGAATTAATCGGTAAAATAAATTTAATAGTTAAATTTGATTTTTCTATTTAATTTATTCGAATGGGCTAAAATTAATATATCGGATATATTAATATGAATTGGATTTCATTACGAAATTAAAGTCGGACTTTAATACGAACGAATGAATTAATTTAGAATTAATTCGTAATCGACGTTCGTAATATATTTGCGAGGCATCGTTATTTAATTAAATTAGATTTAATTATTTAGCGACGAAAGTTCGTTTAATCAGATTAAACGGAACTGAGCCGCGTCAAATGTTCGTAGAGATATTTGAATTTTGAATTCAAATAGTGGGGCCCACTTCACATGTGTGGTAGGTGGTGGTAGTTGGCATTTATGCCAAGCCACCAACCACCCAACCACCTTGTAATGGTTTTGGTAAAACCATTTACCCAACTACCAAGTTTTGGTGAAAAGGGTAAAAGGGTTTTACCAAAAGTAAATCTCTACATCATTTTACACAAGTTGAACAAAAGAAAACCCTAATACTTTTAGCCTTGGGCGTGAGCTTCTCCTTCATCTCTCTTTGGATTTTGTTTCAAATCAACAAAGCTAGCACTTAAGCAAGTCAACAAAGGTGATAGGGAAACATCTTCAAGAGTTGGAATCATCACTCAAAGCTTGGAACTTGGAGTTCTCTTCTCAAATTTTTAAAAGCTCAAATCCGTTCGTTTTAAGTATTTCCGCAACTTATTATGATCTTAATCACTTTTTTTTCATGCTTATTAGATCATTGGCATGTTCTAGGAACACTAACACAAACATCAAAATCATACAAAACAAAAGTTTAAATATCGACATAGTACGTCATTTAACATCGAATTCATTTCAATCATATGAAACTTGAAATCACATTTCTTATACTTTATCATGAATAAGCATCTTTGAAATATCATCAAATCGATAAATCAAACAAACTTTCTTCAACCCGGATAACCTTACAATAGCTTAACATTCGTGACTTATATGCATTCACACATATCAGTTCAAAAATTATAGCTCACTTCTCTTACATTCATACAAATCCCATTTCAGAATTCTTAATTGGAGACATGTCTAGTACCAAAAGCTTACAAACACATTCAGCCTCTCTCTCACAATATATGTACATACAATAACAAACTTAGCAAACACACTTTATAATATCTTATATTCACACTGATTTTCAAGTCAATCATTCATTCCACGTAAATATACACAGTCCATACATATCATGAAATCTATCATATACACACACATACACTCAGACATACATACAATCATCGTGTAACTGACAACGAAACATACATAACAATCAATGCATTAAAGAACACATAACCTAAACACCATATACATATGCGCTGGCTTACACAAATAATGCTCGTACGAGCCTAAGTACCTATTTTAGAATAGGTATGAGATGAATGTTGTCTGAACGGATTCCTAACCAACTCGACAACAACACCACTAAATTATCAACCAATTAAAACATGTACACATATCACGTAACACAAACTCATCGCACGATTTCTCATACATAGGCATATACATGACAAACACTACTTTATCATCAGAATAGTCATACACATATGTATATATATCAAACATATGAATATACACATTACTTCGATTTCAGATACCATAGCCTTTAACAGTCCTCATAACCTTTACTTATCAATCAAACATACCCCTTTTCAGAATTCTTATATGAAAATATTTGATATAATATCTTACCAAATAAATATAACCATTCATATACGCATCCTATCAATCACGTATCTTTATCACTCAGGAAGGGCATTGCCTATACCACCTCAACCTCTATAAAGCTAAATCACATGTATTAGTCAATAATAAACTTATTCAAATAGCGCACACATACACATACTAATACAAATTCAGAAATCATAACTTATTCCTTTTACCCTTTCTATATACTCAGATTATACAACTCTGATCATTATATACATATACAAATACATGTACGTATGCTTATACATATATATAATCATTCACATATACATATACCATTATAAGTTCATACACCTACGTACATAAGCCATATGTATATAGACATTAAACTCATCAAACATCTCACTTCATATCATAGCAATAACAAAAAATCTATACCTGCGATGGTCGATTCACTTAACTAATGAAGAAAGTTTTAGACTTTTCCATTTTCACCCCGAAATTACCATTCCTCCGAAATTTTGACTTACATTTTTGATCAACTTCTGGTCTGAATTTAGGAACATGTTCAACGCAGAACTTGTAGGTCTTGATCTCAGCTTTCCGACGATATAAAATTCATAAGAAAAATGAGTTCATAAAAAAAGTTATGCCCCAAATACCCATGGAAAACTGTACAGTCTCGTCCCGAGATTTCGAGGTATTTATCGATTGTCCGGGATTTCATGGTCTGTACAATTTGTCCCCAAGGTCATTCCACGAGTATATTTAGGTCTCAACATGATTTATTTTATGTGTCTTCGTCCCGTACGTAGCAGTACAGTTGTATACAGTAGTAAAATCTACCGGTCGTTACATTGTGGGACTATCTAAGTCAAGACACATTCGTCATATAAGCCTATCTTATATGTACGCAATTCGGCTAGCTTAAGAATCATGACTTACTCACATGGATACATTAACCTCTTATGGTACACATACAGATTGACATATCATTTCTTGATACGTACTTGATTAACAAGTACATCGGTCCACACCCAACGAACATCTAGTGGTCAGACCATGAAAGGTCTCTGACATATATGGTATCAAAGTGTGGAGGATCACACACAAAATCAATGGTATCATATAGTCAAAGGATCACATATGCTACTCGACTCGAGGAGATTCCTATTGATAGTGGTGTATACTTTCAACTATTAGGAATCACATGTGAGTCATTTTGTATTTGCTCCAATGAATACCCACATGTCTATACAAACTTCCATTCCTCATGGTAAATCGGGTTAAACCATTGGAACTCCAATTCCAATATACGACATGTGCTAGTTTTCTAGGTTATAGGAATTCAACCGTATTCCAAAACCAACGAGTAGGAATATTTACTTTGAGAATATTTTATAATAGTAATACTATCCCAATGTCGGACCATCCAGTATCTAGTATTACTACATGACTATTCTAAGGTCGATGTCATTCTCAGCATATTTATATATCAATGTAATATACATAATGACATTACCATTAATAAGGTTGAAATGAAAATGTAATTATATTATTAATAATAAATAATAAAATATAATATTTAATATATTATTCGGATTGGCGCTCCAATCATCAACTCCAACAGTTTATTTATTGGAATTGTGGTATTGAGAGCTAAGGGTTTGGAAAGGTTTTATGGATTTTTGGTTTACACATTACACAACTGATGGATTTTTAAATTTTGTTTTTTTATATATATTGTTCAAAATCTAATATCTAAAACTAAAATAATTTATGAGGTTTCTTGGTTGAAGCAATACTTACAAATATTAATAATTTAAATTAAGAAAATTATCCATTTTACCTCTCTCTCCAAAGTCAGCACATGTATGTCATTCAACAACTCTCCGATAGTTTGAACAAGTCGATCCCAAAATTAATTAGTTTTTTCAAAAAAAAAAAAAAAAAAGAAGTCTCAAACTTAAGTATAGAAATTTCCCACCATGCATGCATATTATATAGTATAGTCAGTTGATTAATCATCTATAAAAGCTATGCATATTCCTTGTACTAGAAACAATATAATCAGAAGTACACCATGCAAATGGCTATATGCAATTTATCATCTTGAATTTGGGTTCGGTGCTCGTTTAAGCTTTTATGTTGATATTTTTATTATGTTGTGATCGGTATTTATTAAATAAGAATATATCTATAATGAAATATTAGTCATATATTATTATAAATGCACTTTTGGCAAAATATCAGTGAAAATTAATACCTCAACTGCATGGATGGTACTGAATTTTGGGATTCCTAAACGAATATTTAAAACATATGGCCCTAACGATAAAAGTTATAATTTTTGAATTTTTTTTATTGTATTATGTACTAATTTTTCTTAAATTTAGAATCTTAATTTTGATTAAAATTTAAGAATTTTAACCGAACGTCTTTGTGATCGAGACTAACAATGTTTTTTTATGTTAGTTTGCCGCCTCCTATTGAAAAAAAAATAATAATCCTGATATAGTAGTATATAATAGGTATGTAATTGCTGTGTATGTGTCAGATCTCTTTACGAGAAATATCGGAGAGCTAGCATATATATATAAAGGTTGTTATGCCTTTCCATCATTGACTACTTCTCCAATTCGAAGGGATTAGAATAAAATCCGAAAATTGATAAAATCATATTTAAAAATTATGAGAACAAAGTTTATAAGTTTGACAACAAAGTTTATGAGTTTGAGGAATCGAATCTAAGATCTACTTGATTAAATGAGCCAGCATTTCTTCACAATCCAAAACAAACTTCAATAAAACATGCATTTGAAAATATCCAACATCCACAGTCCCAAAATAATAGTAAGAACATATGATCCCTTGAAAATGGGAACAACTAAATAAATCCTAAAGATTTTGCAAAGATCGTTTATCACTAGGAAAAAACAAGACAAATATCATCATAATACATTACAATCTCTAAAGTGGTGTTTAGTTTGAAAGAGAGGAAAGGAAAGGATGATAGAATTTAATTCTGTTGATTGGTTTGTATTTAAAATTTAAGCGGAAGAAAATTATAGAAATTATCCCTTTTTGATGATTGTCAAAATTATATTTTTATCTTAAAATATTGAACGTGTTCCAAAATCTACTCATTATTTAAAAAATTTGTGTTTTCCACCATTCCGTTAATGGTGTCGTTTCATTGGGTAGAGTTAAAAATCACAAGAAAAATTCATCTAAAACACAATATTTTCCCCATCAATTTCCCTTGATGTTCTTTTCGGTCGAGGCTAGGGTCTTGTATCTATTTGACGTGGTTTAGTTTGATGGTCAGGATAGTGATGGTCCATTTTTATCTCTATTATTAGGATGTTTCCCTAGTGTGGTGTCTCTGACACGTCGATGTTGACAAAGTATGTCAAATCCAAACAATCCACTGGGCATACTCCGAGGTTCTGGTTGATCGTTGAATAATTTGCTTCTCCGCCAAGGATGACTCAACTCAAGACATCGCATGTTCCCTGTGTATCCTATTTTATTTCGTAACCACTGCGAAGGTGTTTCACCCGCACAAACTGGACATGTCATGTAACCTTTAATGCTCCATCCAGATAATGAACCATAAGCTGGAAAGTCATTAATGGTCCAAAATAATGCGGCATGATATGACAATACTACTGAGAAGCTACATCATAGGTATGAACACCGATATTCCATAATGTCTGTAACTCCTCGATTAATGGTTTCAGGTAAATATTTATATTTTTACCAGAGGAACGTGGACCAAGGATAAAAAATGACGTAAACATGAACGGATCCTTCATACATTTCCATGGAGGTAAGTTATATGGTATAACAATTACGGGCCACATGCTGTAAGAATTATACATATTCCCAAACGGGTTAAAACCATTGGAGGCGAGGCCTAACCTGACATTACGGGGGGTCCTTGGAAAAACGGGGGTACATATCATTAAATTCCTTCCACTCGATTCCATCCGCATGATGTCTAAGTATGCCCTCCGCACCGACTCTCTTTTCGTGATGCCACCTCATGTCAGACGCTGTGTGTCGTAACATGAACAATCTCTGTAGCCTGGGCGTAAATGGAAAATACCGTAATATCTTCTGAGGTACTTTCTTTCCAAGACCATGGACTTTGTATCGATTTTCACCACAGATAGGACAATATTCAAGTGATTTATACTCGGCACGGAATAATACACAATCATACTTACAAACATCAATAGATTCATATCTCATTCCCAGATCACACAATATTTTCATTGTCCCGTAATACGACTTAGGTAATTCGTTGCCAACCAGTAAAATTTGACTAAGTAAGTCTAGCATCATATCAATACTTTCATTGGTCATTCTGTTCATCACTTTAATGTGCAATAATTTCACAATGAAATTCAAGATCGACATCCCAACACATTCAAATGATATTTTTTATGCCTCCTCAAGTAGTTGACTAAACAAATTTTGATCATTTATATCTAACACTGGTATGTCACCGCCAACACTATGACCGAATTATGAACCTTATAAGTCACGCGAAGCATCAATTATCTCCTCGTTTGCAGGTTGTTTGTAACTACTACTCCCTTCACCGGAATCAATAAACTGTGATTGAGAATTATACTACTGACCATGATAAATCCACGTACGATAAGTTTGTGATATTCCCAGCATGTATAAATGGTAATGGGATTGTCGATGGTTCAGGGGTTATAAGAATCCTTTAGCGTCGAAAACAATATCAACACAAAAGGTGACTTTTAGCGTGGATATATTATGTTCGACGCAAAAGGGTAAAAATTTTAGCGTCGAAATAATTTTCGACGCTTAATGTCAAATCTTTTGCGTCGAAATAAATTCTTCGACGCTAAAGATATATTACTTGCATCAAAATAATTTTTGACATAAAAGATTTAATCCTTTAGCGTCAAATTATTTTTCGATGCTAAAAGTAACATTTCTTGTAGTGATGCCCGACTTGAGAAAAATTATATATTTACCTCTCTCCAAAGTCAGCACATGTATGTCATTCAACCACTCTCCGATTAGATTGAACAAGTCGATTCCATTATTAATTAGTTTTTTCTTAGAAAAAAAAAAATCTCAAACTTAATTAAGTGTAAAAATTTCCCACCATGCATATTATATAGTATAGTCAGTTGATTAATCATCTATAAAAGCTATGCATATTCCTTGTACTAGAAACAACCAATATGGATTCCAGTTCATTTTTGCTTGTTTTCATATTGATCAATAGCCTGATACTTTCACAAAATACAACCTCCATGGCCATGGCGATAGCCAGTGAAGCTGTTAATTCTGAGTCTTACAAGCTGAAGGTAGTGTCAAAGAGAACAACTAAATTGCCGCCATCCCCCAAGGCCAATTCTCCAAGACATTGGAAACCCTCTCCTCCACCGCCAAAATAATCAGAAGTACACCATGCAAATGACTATATGCAATATTTCTCATCTTGGATTTTGATTCGGTGCTAGTTTAAGTCTTATGTTTATATTTTTATTATGTTGTGATCGGTATTTATTAAATAAAAATATATATGTAATGAAATATTAGTCATATATTATTATAAATGCACTCTTGGTAAAATATCAGTGAAAATTAATACCTCTACTGCATGGATGGTCCTGAATTTTGAAAGTCCTAAACGAATATTTAAAATATATGGCCTCTATCGATAAAAGAGATATTTTAACGAATATTTAAAATATATGGCCTCTATTGATAAAAGAGATTTTTTTTGACTTTCTTAGATTTTGATTCGGTGCTCGTTTAAGCCTTATGTTGATATTTTTTTATTTTGTTGTGATCGGTATTTATTAAATAAAAATATATATGTAATGAAATATTAGTCATATATATATTATCATAATGCACTCTTGGCAAAATATCAGTGAAAATTAATACTTCTATTGTATGGGTGGTCTTGAGTTTTGGGAGTCCTAAACGGATATTTAAAATATATGTCCATATGGATAAGAGAAATGATATACACCCCAACTATTTTACTCACAATTATCAGAACTGTGCGTTTTACTCTTTGAAAAGTAATCCAATATTTGATTAACTCAGTTGCCAAACAGACTACAGTCAATTTGCCCAATTTTTATTTCTCATAAACCACCCTAATTTTCTTCATCAGTTCAGTGCGTCGCCTTCATCTGCAGTCCGTCGCCGGCGACCACTTCTCCAGCGAAATAGCAGCAGCTCAGAAATCGCAGGGCACGATTTTGTCTCCTTTGGATTTTACTTCAGCTCTTCAAGATTTGCGTACGTCTCCTTCTATCAACGCCTTTACTTGATTGATGCGGAACATTTTTACTTGTAAGAATATCAATGCCATACAGCATACTTATCAATAAAACATTCATCCAAACACGGCCTAGTCCGAATAAAACTTAAGACTTTGAATATAGTAACTGTTAAAATCTCAAATTTTGAAAAGAAAAAATAATAATAACATTCAACGAGCTTACCTCCAGCATCGTCTTTGGCGGCGGCGCCAAGTGACGCCGGACTGATCCTGCGGAGACCGGAAGCTGGTAAAGACTTGGACTTAACAGCTGGCTTGGAATTGGAATTCACTGAAAGAGGCCTCTCTGTCTTGGTGAGGGAGCTTCTATTAAAATTACCATTTCTGTAATTATTAGCCATTGCTTAAAATGAAAGGATTTCAAATTCAATAGCACATTGCTGGATTTCAAATTCAATAGCACATTGCTGATGACTAAGAAGCCTCGTAGCTTGTTTGATTGATTTGATTTTCCGAGAAAATGTTGTTGTGAATTTTCTTTTCTTATGTTTGGGAGCGCAAGAAAATTTAAAGAATCGACTTGAAGTAGCAGAGAGTGCGGTGTGCGTGACCGTGAGTACGCTTTAGTTCGAGCCATGATTTCTTCAAGAGCGGGCCATAATCGTGTCAGTGGGTCCCGGAATTAATTCTCTTTTGTTTGGCAACTGATTAAGCAAATATTGGATTTACTTTTTAAAAGTAAACGCACAGTTCTGGATAATTGTAAGTAAAAGAGTTGGGGTGTATATCATTTCTCTATGGATAAAAGAGATATTTTTTAACTTTCTTATTATATTATGTATTAAATATTCATAAATTTAGGACTTTGACTTTAATCTAAGGATTCTAACCGACCCCCTTTGTGATCAGGCGACCCTGCCAATGTTTTTTTTTTTTTTTTTTTTTATATTAGTTTACCTCCTTCTATTGGAAAAAAAATCCTTATATAGTAGTATATTATATACTGTATATAATATGTGTTTAATTGCTGTGTATGTGTCAGATCTCTTTACGAGAAATATCGGAGAGCTTGTATCAAGATTGTTATGCTTTTCCATCATTCCTACGCCTCCAACTAGAAGGATGAGAATAAAGTCCGAAAATTGATAAAATTATATCTAAAAATTATAAAAATAAAGTTTATATGTTTGAAGAATTGAACCTAAGATCTACTTGATTAAATGAGCCAGCATTTCTTCACAATCCGAAACAAACTTCAATAAACATGCATTTGATAATATCCAACATCCACAGTCCCAAAATAATAGTAAGAACATATGATCCCTTGAAAATGGGAACAACTAAATAAATCCTAAAGATTTTGCAAAGATCGTTTATCACTAGGAAAAAACAAGACAAATATCATCATAATATATTACAATCTCTAAAGTGGTGTTTGGTTTGAAAGAGAGGAAAAGAAAGGGTGAAAGAATTTAATTCTATTGATTGGTTTGTACTTGAAATTTGTGCGGAATAAAATTATCGAAATCATCCCTTTTCTACTGGATGATTGTCAAAATTATATTTTTATCTAAAAATATTAAAATTGTTCCAAAATCTACTCGTTGTTTCAAAAAGTATTATGTTTTTCACCATTCCGTTAACGGTGTCGTTTCATTGGGTAGAGTTAAAAATCACTAGAAAAAATCATCTCAAACACAATATTTTCCTATAACACCCTGCTGGAGACAGGATGCTACCGTCATTAGACATGATTAACTCATCCCCATGAGTCTCCAAATTTACAAAAAAAAAAAAAAAAAACAAACCATGATGTATCCTAAAATTGTACCACGTGGAACAAAGTCCAACATCAAAACGGAACCTGAAAAAGACATCAAATATATAAAAGGACCCCAGGTCCACACAAAACAGACATCAAATATATAAAAGGACCCCAAGTCCACACAAAACACATCGAGCTTAAAATTAGCACTTAAGGGCTCTGTGCCCACAATATAATAAAAATATGAGAAGTTTTTCATAATTACCAAGTTGTTACGGGTTCAGAATTATCAACTTTTTATTATCCTTTATACTTTACACATGCCAAATCCTCATATCTATATGTTCGTGCCAATCCAATATGCAAACATCAAAATCATACAAAGCAAAAGTTTAAATATCGACAGAGTACGTCATTTAACATCGAATTCATTTCAATAATATGAAACTTGAAATCACATTTCTTATACTTTATCATGAATAAGCATCTTTGAAATATCATCAAATCGATAAATCAAACAAACTTTCTTCAACCCGGATAACCTTACAATAGCTTAACATTCGTGACTTATATGCATTCACATATCAGTTCAAAAATTATAGCTCACTTCTCTTACATTCATACAAATCCCATTTCAGAATTCTTAATTGGAGACATGTCTAGTACCAAAAGCTTACAAACACATTCAGCCTCTCTCTCACAATATATGTACATACAATAACAAACTTAGCAAACACAATTTATAATATCTTATATTCACACTGATTTTCATGTCAATCATTCATTCCACGTAAACATACACAGTCCATACATATCATGAAATCTATCATATACACACATACACTCAGACATACATACAATCATTGTGCAACTGACAACGAAACATACATAACAGTCAATGCATTAAAGAACACATAACCCAAACACCATATACATATGCGCTGACTTACACAAACAATGCTCGTACGAGCCTAAGTACCTATTTTAGAATAGGTATGAGATGAATGCCGTCTGAACGGATTCCTAACCAACTCGACAACAACACCACTAAATTATCAACCAATTAAAACATGCACACATATCACGTAACACAAACTCATCGCACGATTTCTCATACATAGGCATATACATGACAAACACTGCTTTATCATCAGAATAGTCATACACATATGTATATATATCAAACATATGAATATACACATTACTTCGATTTCAGATACCATAGCCTTTAACAGTCCTCATAACCTTTACTTATCAATCAAACATACCCCATTTCAGAATTCTTATCTGAAAATATTTGATATAATATCTTACCAAATAAACATAACCATTCATATACGCATCCTATCAATCACGTATCTTTATCACTCAGGAAGGGCATTGCCTATACCACCTCAACCTCTATAAAGCTAAATCACATGCATTAGTCAATAATAAACTTATTCAAATAGCGCACACATACACATACTAATACAAATTCAGAAATCATAACTTATTCCTTTTACCCTTTCTATATACTCAGATTATACAACTCTGATCATTATATACATATACAAATACGTGTACGTATGCTAATACATATAGATAATCATTCACATATACATATACCATTATAAGTTCATACACCTACGTACATAAGCCATATGTATATAGACAATAAACTCATCAAACATCTCACTTCATATCATAGCAATAACAAAAAAATCTATACCTGCGATGGTCGATTCACTTAACTAAATATAGTCTTGAACTCCGTTCTCAAACTACCTCTTAACTAACCTCGTTTTATCCAAAATATTTCAATCATCTCCACATATATTTAAAATACGAAATCAACAATTCAAGTACTCATCCCATGGGTTACTTACGTGGCTTCACGAGCACTCCAGGTCCTAGTTAAAGCTGTCAAAACATATGGCGAAACACCGTCAGAATTGCTACTTTACGGAATTCTCTACTGAACTTTGACAAAATTTCGGATCATTATGGGACAACCAAATCAAGTATGATTTCAATGTTTTCAGTTCCATTAATATTAAAATATTATTAAAAAGTAATTAAAATCACCAGTTAATTTAAATCCTCAATTTACGGGTTTTTAGAAAATCTTCTGAAAAAGTTTCCGCAAATGCTACGGAAGGGTCCCGAACCCTCCGAACCTACTAAGTGTGGCAAAAAAGCCCAAGCCCGGCCCGGGATAAAAAAAATCCGGACGGGCTTTAAAATGAGAGGCCCGGCTTTGGCCCAATGAAAAAAGCCCGAGCCCGGCCCGGCCTTATATATATTTTTTTAATATATATATAATAAATTATATGTATATATAATATTTTATATTAAAAAAATCGGACCCGGGTAAAGCCCGACCCAAGCTCGAGACAAGCCGGGCCTGCCCGACCCGTTAACAGCCTGGGTCCAGGCCTAAATTCTACTTCCCGGGGTCAGCCCGGGCTTATCAAAGCCCAGCTCGAGCCCGGCCCATTGCCATGCTTAGAACCTATCTGAATTTATCTAAATATTATTATATCATCATATATATCTCATATTTGTCATTACATAATCTATTGAATCGATTCAATTAATTCCGTTTTCACTCGGATTCTACCATATACACATATTCAATATACTCATGCTCATACAATTAAATTTATATCATTACGCTACTCTACGAAACTAGTGGAAACATACAAACATATAACGTCAAACTTGAAATTACCGAGTATTTACCGCAAGGTCTTACAGAGAGTTCGAGGGCATATACAGACTCCAAAAGATCCCACGAACGCGCTGGAATCAAAAAAATTTCGATCGGAGCTACTGTTCATCCGTGGGTACTGTTCACCATCACTTATTCTCTGAATTCGTGTGCAACTGTGCACGGAATAGAAAAAGCATCACCGTCAAGTTGTAGTGCTCTCCGAGGGCTTTGATTAGGCGGATGGCTCGAGCCTTGAAATGAAGCGACGAACCAGGATCAGAAAACCCACTCTCATGCCATTTCCTACCTTTTCTCGTGTTTTCCGAAGTCTCTATCTCGCCATCGGCCACCATCAGATGCACGACCAGTCATCAAGAAAGCCAGATGGGGTCAAGTGGGTGGTCTTAAGGAGTTATATGATTCTCTCAATTACTAGAAACTTCTAGCTATATATAGAAAAGTTTTAAAAATTATATTTTGACCCCCGCGGAATTACTGTTAGGCCCCAATCATAGGGCTTTCTCGAAAATTCATATTTTGGGTGATCAATACGAAAGTTGTTCATCTCGAAAAAAACAAATCCAATTGTTTATAAATCAGCTCAATCGGAGTTCGTTTGATATTTTTATAGTTGAAATAATAAATTTTTTACGCGTATAACGACATAAATTAGAATATCGTAACCGGTTCTCGAAACCACGCGTTTTCCAATGCGATGAAACTTAACTTTAAAATATTTCAATCTATTTTCCAACACATACACTCTTATTTTCGAATAACATCCAGTTCCAAATCCTTAAATTTAATTCGGAAACCTTCCAGAACTATTCTGAAAAAAATTTCGGGATATTACACCTTCCAATCCTTATAAAAATTTCGTTCTCGAAATTTCTCTGTCCTTATGTCCAATCATTCGGAACCGAACACACGTATATGACAATCTTATCCGTATTTGTAAGTCATCTCACTTTACACATTTTCAAAGGTTGTGTATTTCATACATCAATACAAAACATACTATTTCAAAATAAAACACATCGAATCAAACATTTCATACCAGAATCAAATCAAACTTGTCATTTCAATTCACATTCATTCATAGGAACACGGTCAAACCATTTCAAATTCATCCATCCTAGAAACAGAAAGTCGAACATAAATTCTATACAGTTAATCACATATTATCCTCATAAACGAGGAACATAATGTTGGGATTTTTAACGGTATTACCGGGTAACGCAGCGGAACCCAAAAAATCAAATTTTTCCGATTTCAATAACTTTTCTTGGGTAATTAAAATAAATTAATTTATTATAATTACTCAATACTTAAAAATTTAGTTTTTACCCAAATCTAGAATTATTCTCAAATTGCCATGGGACCCCAATAGTTTATATTTTTATCATTTTAGTCCTAATTTGTCAAATACAAGATTAGGTGATTTTCAATCACTACCAAAAGTATTTATACATGTCATATACATGAAAACATGATAAGAGAAAAATATATCAATATTTATCGCCCCTTTTACTTAATACATTATAAGTTTCTCAAGTCTTGTGAGCATTTTGATATGTTTTTGGATATTTTACAGATATAAATAACATTGGGACTTAATGGAATCAACTCAGGATTAAAACGGTGACATTTGGAAAAATTAAGGGCAAAAATGGAATTTATAAGCACATCGCAACACAAGGCATTCCGCGTCGCCACGCAACTCAAGACAGAATGTGGCATCAACATATAAGCACCTTCGAGTGTGGAGAGCGTCACGACGCGAAAGCACCTATGCGTCGCGACGTCGGCCGATTTTACTGCCTATAAATAACAGTCCAAATTTGATGAAATCTTCATGCTTCCTTCTGCGGATTTCTCTGGAAAACTTAGAAGAGAGTATCTTGTGTGTTTATTTAGCTTCCTTGTATTTTTTTTTTTTAGTAATAAAATTTTATGTGTTTTTATTCAAAGCATGAGTAGGTAATTTTGTTTTGCTGGAGTAAAGGGTGAAGCTTTTAATATGATAAGGTGGAATAATCTCACTTATATTATAATATATAAATTATAATTTAATAATCTGGATTAATTATTGACAAACGTTGATACCGTCTATATGGCTGGTTTTATATATTTGACATAATTGATTACCGCCTATATGGCCGGTTTTTATGAACAGATGAATACCGCATATATGGATGTTTTTATGGATAAATGAATACCGCCTATATGGCTGGTTTTATGGACAAATGGTATCACCGCCTTTACGGCTGGTTTTATATGTTTGACATAATTAATTCTTAAAATAAATTAATTTGGTAACATTTATAATTTTATATTATAATAAAGTGAGATTTCTACATTTGAAATATTAAAATTTGATCCCCTAACTCCAACGTTTGATTCCATTATTGTAGTTAATTTAATAATTTCCAAATAGTTGTATGATGTTTTGTTTAATTATTTCTTTAGTAATCCTAGGTATGTGTTGTAACTAAATACGTTATCTAGGGTTGTGATAAAAACCGATATTAACGATTTTATAAGTTGATTTATCTTATATCTTGTGTGATGTTTTGACTTATTTATTGAGTCTAGATCTTAATGCTTCTTGTTGCTTGGCCATCAATAAGATTGATTTGGTAAACTTAAAATGAACTTGACAAAGAGATTTTAGGTTTAGCCTTAGATTCAATAACATATGATCTCACTTAGGGATTTCCCTCCAGGAAAGAAATATACCTGTAGGGCGGGTGTAACTACAATTGGAACTTGAACTTAATGAATTTGAGGTTTCTTAATTAACATATACATATAGTTAATTAAGTAACTTTGAATATTTACATTTGACTATCAAAGAGGCTTGTGGATATATTTGTGTTCCAGGTTAATAAGTCATCATATTACACAAGTATAAGGTAATCAATTCATCCTTAGAAGAATATTGAGAGGAATCACAACTCTAGATATTTTTATATCATTAATTAACTTTGAAATCTATCTTAGTTTTATTTACTTGTTTTAGATAAAATCACCATCCAACCAACAGTCAATTTAAATTAGATACTTATAGAAATTTAGCTTCATTAATTAATAACATAAGTAATAAGTCCTCGAGGGATCGATTCATTTATACTACTTGAGATATGTGTGCTTGCGTAACATGCAATTACCGCCGATCATATTTTTGGCGCCATTGCTGGGGACTTATTTATCTTTTATTATTAATTTTGAAGCTAGATACTTTACTTGTGTCTAAGAATTTTACTTATTTGTTTTTATTATTTCTTCTGTTTCGTGTTCTCAGACACTACATGAGAATAAGCAGAAGCTTTGAATTCTATCTGCTTGACCCATAAATTGAAAGAACTCTCAGACAGTTAAGAAGGAAAAGGCGAGAATATCAAGAAACACTGATCAACATGAATAATTAAGAACCTGAACCTTTGGAAGTAGCACCACCAATTCCCATTCGAGATAGAACAATGCCGGTGGTTGACGGCTTCATATCAAGCATTGTACTTCCACCCTTACCCGTAAACGCCTGTGACATCAAAAGATGCATTCAAATAATACAACAATCAGTCCAATTTCGGGGAAGTGCAATTGAAGACCCCAATGCCCACATCAGCAACTTCTTGGAAGTTTGTGGCACATTAAACTACAACTGATGGGAAGAGGAAGCAATGTGCCTGTGTGTATTCCCATACTCCTTGAAATATAAAACTAAGGGCTGGCTCAATTTACTACCAGAATGTTTCATAACAACTTGGAACAATCTTGCCACCACGTTCCTTGCAAAATACTTCCCCCAGCCAGAACAGCAAAGTTGAGAAGTGATATCAGATCCTTTGTGTAGCACGACTCAGAGTTTCTCTGTGAAGCATTGGAAAGATTTAAGGAATTCCTCCGAAAATGTCCCCACCATGAGATTGCAAAGTGGCTGCAAGTCTAAACTTTATACAATGGGCTTACTGGATTGATGAAAACCACAGTAGATGTCGCTACTGGAGTAGCATTAATGGCTAACAACAACTCCCAGTGGCCAATAGAGAGGAGTATGATTCAACGAGTAGCAAGAATCCACGAAGTAGGGGTCAACACAGCTGTAAATGCTAAGCTAGATCAAATCTGCAAATGCCTGGAGATTCTTAGTATGCAAGTTGTGAACAATGTTGGATCTACAAGCGTACCATATGGAGGAGGACCTACGGCAGAATCTCACAACCCACATGATGAGTCTGTGAACTACGTCAGCAACTTCAACAGATAAGGAAATGATCCCTACTCCAATACCTATAACCCAGGATGGCGGAATCACCCCAACTTCGTATAGAGCAATACTTCTAGGCATGGATCACATGAAAGGAAGAATCCACCACCTGGATTCCAACAGCAAAATAAAGGACAAAGGTATGAAAAGAAACCAGATATAGAAGATTTTCTTACCGAGATGAAAAAACAAGAAGCCAAATATGATGTTTTGTTTCAAGCGTAAACATCATCATACGATGCTTTGTTTCAAAATCAAACAGCATCTTTGAAGACACTGGAGAATCAATTGGGACAACTAGCCAATGCGCAGAGCTTTGGACCGCAAGGCACCCTTCTTAATGACACAGAACCAAATCCAATGAACAAAGGAAATGAACGATGCCAAGCTATCACCTTGAATAGCGGTACTGTAATTAACAAAAATATTACAGTCATAGCACCTAATGCGGAAAAAAGAATGGGAAAGGCGAGCAATAAAACAGATCTGAAGACGAAAGATAAGGATTCAAGAGAAAATGATCTAGAAGGATTAACTCCACCACCACATTTTCTGCAGCGTCTTCAGAAACACAAGTTGAGGTCTCGTCTCTATCAGATTGCTGGGGGTTAAGTTAACTAACCGTTTCTATTTCTTACTTGGGAATCTGGATCAAGGTTTGGGTATCTAGAATTCTCTAAATCATTTTTGGCATCTAGGTCCATTGGGGCTCTTAAGACTAATTTGAGTCTTCTTACTCTTGTTGTCTCTCCGGCTATTCTTCGTTACTCAGGGAACTCACTAGCTACAAGAAGATCTCGATGGCTATTGAATTTATTTGGAAGAATTTCCTAAGGAGAAAATGACTCTTGCTTCTACTGGACAATTCTAATACATGCTGGGGCTTTCTCTATTCCCTTGACTACTTTAGGTTCATGTACTTTCTTACTGATATGATCTTGTATCTTCTATCTTTTCTTACCTTTAACTATTGATCATCCTTGCACTTTTCTTATTTCTCTTTTAGCTTTCTTGGATAAATTTCTTTGGTACTTACTTTCTGGTTCCCTAGCTTGTACTGAACTTCGGGGAGAAATTTAGGGTGATTACAAAATGATTCCTAACTTGAGCAAGGAAAAAAAATTCGGAGGACTTGGAAATACTTACTAACTTGTCTGATGATCTTGAGGACATACTCGAGGATCGGATACTTGAGAGGTAGTGCCTCGCATACGAGTATCCCGGACATACTACATACATCAGACCCCATCACTCTACCCACTGCAGTCACTGACTCCCTAGACCATGCTCTGATACCATCTTTGTAACATCCCCAAATCTGGGAGATGTTACCGGCAGGGGATAGGAGTACTAACCTCATTAGCCTCTGACTTCCCGACTGTATTCTAAACCATCTAAATGTAAGATCATACTCAGGGGTCATAGCCCAACTCAACAATATAAAATGCTTTTAATTCTCAAAATTGTATACTCAAATATTCTTCTCTTTACAAAACATTAATAGACACTTATAACGACTTATACAACACTAGTGTATACATGCAACTTTACTTTGACTCTGACTGGACTGTTATGCTCTCTGACTCTGAAATGGTGGACTCCAAACCCTAGTGGATGCATCAGTATCCATCCTCCCGAGCTCGTTCTCCAAGAAAACCTGCAACCAAAGAAAACTGGGAGTGGGGGGTTAGCTCGCTATTCGATCTAAGTGAGTGGACATGAAACTGAAAAACTCAAATCAATTCATTAAGTCTTTAAAACTAAAGTTTTAGAAAAATCACTTCATATGAAATCTCTTTAATAAAATTGATCTTTCTGAAAACTGCTTTTGAAACTCTGGTTTCTGAAAACTATTTTCTAAAATCTGATTTCTGAAAACTGTGTACTGTAAATCTTAAAATTATGTTCTGAAAACTGTGAGCTGCTCTGTATCTGAAAAACCTTGACATATGAGGGCGTTACGTATCGCCGTCCCCATATGCCTAACTGTAGCCAGCAGTACAAATCCATGACTTTGGGGCATTACGTATCGTCGTCCCCCAAAGTATGCCACTACTGTCTCGGAAACTGGTGGTGCCCTACGCCCATGAAAACAAATCAACTGGGCGTGTCCGGGAATAACTCAACCGGGTCTCTGAAACTGGTCGTCTTGGGGCGTTACGTATCACTGTCTCCCAAGCCACAAACTAGAACTGGGGGTGCAGATCTATGCTACCACCCAAGCTCTAAACTAGAGTCCAGGTACACGAACCTATGCCGTCATCCAGGCTCTGAAACTAGGATCTAGAGGCGTTACGTATCGCCGTCCCTCTAGTCCTCTACATGTGCACATGTCCTATGTATTCGTCAATTCCAACTGCATCTCAAGTTACATACTGGGGTGAGTTTTTCCCTCATGCCCCGAAAAATATAAAAATTATACTGGAAATTCCTTTTTCCTAAAACATTTCTCAAATCGTGCTAAATCATAAATGATATAAAAACAATCTTAACTAACGTCCTATTTGCAAAAAACTAAGTCTGATATAAAATTTCGAAATGAAAAACAATCAAAAGAGAAAGTGTCAACTCACTGTGATTGAATCTGGCTGGCACTAGATCCTTGGTCGAAGGAGAATGCGGTTCCTGTGGATATCCTAAGATCGGAAATTAATTAGAATTAACAGTTATAAAATACGATTCAAAATCAAATAAATTTCCTTAACCTAATCGGATTTCCTTATTAAAACCTTTTTATCCCCCTAATCAATTGTAAAACGACACCCTGACCATCATCCTAACCTAATCAATAACTTGAATAACAAATCTAAAACTACCCAAACACCCATTTCATCAATACAAAACTACCCAAACTCCATTATTTCAAGTCACCAACTCACCACAATCTCCCAACAATCAAAGTGTAAATTGTTTAAAATTTGGGTTTTGAGTTTCTTACCTTTTCCATGCTTGATTCCTTCTCCCTCCAAGCCTCTACCCAAACTCCATTATTTCAAGTCACCAACTCACCACAATCTCCCAACAATCAAAGTGTAAATTGTTTAAAATTTGGGTTTTGAGTTTCTTTCCTTTTCCATGCTTGATTCATCCTCCTTTTTTCTCTCTTTCTTTCTTCTTCTTATAAAATTCATAAAAAAAATGAGTTCATAAAAAAAAGTTATGCCCCAAAATACCACGGGAAAACTGTACAGTCTCGTCCCGGGATTTCGAGGTATTTACCGATTGTCCGGGATTTCATGGTCTGTACAATTTGTCCCCAAAGTCATTCCACGAGTATATTTAGGTCTCAATATGATTTATTTTATGTGTCTTCATCCCGTACGTAGCAGTACAGTTGTATACAGTAGTAAAGTCTACTGGTCGTTACATTGTGGGACTATCTAAGTCAAGACACATTCGTCATATAAGCCTAGCTTATATGTACGCAATTCGGCTAGCTTAAGAATCATGACTTACTCACATGGATACATTAACCTCTTATGGTACACATATAGGCTGACATATCATTTCTAGATACGCACTTGATTAACAAGTATATCGGTCCACACCCAACGAACATCTAGTGGTCAGACCATGAAAGGTCTCTGACATATATGGTATCAAAGTGTGGAGGATCACACACAAAATCAATGGTATCATATAGTCAAAGGATCACATATGCTACTCGACTCGAGGAGATTCCTATTGATAGTGGTGTAAACTTTCAACTATTAGGAATCACATGTGAGTCATTTTGTATTTGCTCCAATGAATACCCACATGTCTATACAAACTTCCATTGCTCATGGTAAATCGGGTTAAACCATTGGAACTCAAATTCCAATATACGACATGTGCTAGTTTTCTAGGTTATAGGAATTCAACCGTATTCCAAAACCAACGACTAGAAATATTTACTTTGAGAATATTTTATAATAGTAATATTATCTCAATGTCGGATCATCCAGTATCTAGCATTACTACATGACTATTCTAAGGTCGATGTCATTCTCAGCATATTTATATATCAATGTAATAACATAATGACATTACCATTAATAAGGTTGAAATGAAAATGTAATTATATTATTAATAAATAATAAAATATAATATTTAATATATTATTCGGATTGGCGCTCCAATCATCAACTCCAACAGTTTATTTATTGGAATTGTGGTATTGAGAGCTAAGGGTTTGGAAAGGTTTTATGGATTTTTGGTTTACACATTACACAACTGATGGATTTTTAAATTTTGTTTTTTATATATATACTGTTCAAAATCTAATATCTAAAACTAAAATAATTTATGAGGTTTCTTGGTTGAAGCAATACTTACAAATATTAATAATTTAAATTAAGAAAATTATCCATTTTACCTCTCTCTCCAAAGTCAGCACATGTATGTCATTCAACAACTCTCCGATAGTTTGAACAAGTCGATCCCAAAATTAATTAGTTTTTTCAAAAAAAAAAAAAAAAAAAAGAAGTCTCAAACTTAAGTATAGAAATTTCCCACCATGCATGCATATTATATAGTATAGTCAGTTGATTAATCATCTATAAAAGCTATGCATATTCCTTGTACTAGAAACAATATAATCAGAAGTACACCATGCAAATGGCTATATGCAATATTTATCATCTTGAATTTGGGTTCGGTGCTCGTTTAAGCTTTTATGTTGATATTTTTATTATGTTGTGATCGGTATTTATTAAATAAGAATATATCTATAATGAAATATTAGTCATATATTATTATAAATGCACTTTTGGCAAAATATCAGTGAAAATTAATACCTCAACTGCATGGATGGTACTGAATTTTGGGATTCCTAAACGAATATTTAAAACATATGGCCCTAACGATAAAAGTTATAATTTTTGAATTTTTTTTATTGTATTATGTACTAATTTTTCTTAAATTTAGAATCTTAATTTTGATTAAAATTTAAGAATTTTAACCGATCGTCTTTGTGATCGAGACGACCAATGTTTTTTTATGTTAGTTTGCCGCCTCCTATTGAAAAAAAATAATAATCCTGATATAGTAGTATATAATAGGTATGTAATTGCTGTGTATGTGTCAGATCTCTTTACGAGAAATATCGAAGAGCTAGCATATATATATATATATATATATATATATATATATATATAAAGGTTGTTATGCCTTTCCATCATTGACTACTTCTCCAATTCGAAGGGATTAGAATAAAATCCGAAAATTGATAAAATCATATTTAAAAATTATGAGAACAAAGTTTATAAGTTTGACAACAAAGTTTATGAGTTTGAGGAATCGAATCTAAGATCTATTTGATTAAATGAGCCAGCATTTCTTCACAATCCAAAACAAACTTCAATAAACATGCATTTGAAAATATCCAACATCCACAGTCCCAAAATAATAGTAAGAACATATGATCCTTGAAAATGGGAACAACTAAATAAATCCTAAAGATTTTGCAAAGATCGTTTATCACTAGGAAAAAACAAGACAAATATCATCATAATACATTACAATCTCTAAAGTGGTGTTTAGTTTGAAAGAGAGGAAAGGAAAGGATGATAGAATTTAATTCTGTTGATTGGTTTGTATTTAAAATTTAAGCGGAAGAAAATTATAGAAATTATCCCTTTTTGATGATTGTCAAAATTATATTTTTATCTAAAAATATTGAACGTGTTCCAAAATCTACTAATTATTTAAAAAAATTTGTGTTTTCCACCATTCCGTTAATGGTGTCTTTTCATTGGGTAGAGTTAAAAATCACTAGAAAAAATTCATCTAAAACACAATATTTTCCCCATCAATTTCCCTTGATGTTCTTTTCGGTCGAGGCTAGGGTCTTGTATCTATTTGACGTGGTTTAGTTTGATGGTCAGGATAGTGATGGTCCATTTTTATCTCTATTATTAGGATGTTTCCCTAGTGTGGTGTCTCTGACACGTCGATGTTGACAAAGTATGTCAAATCCAAACAATCCACTGGGCATACTCCGAGGTTCTGGTTGATCGTTGAATAATTTGCTTCTCCGCCAATGATGACTCAACTCAAGACATCGCATGTTCCCTGTGTATCCTATTTTATTTCGTAACCACTGCGAAGGTGTTTCACCCGCACAAACTGGACATGTCATGTAACCTTTAATGCTCCATCCAGATAATGAACCATAAGCTGGAAAGTCATTAATGGTCCAAAATAATGCGGCATGATATGACAATACTACTGAGAAGCTACATCATAGGTACGAACACCGATATTCCATAATGTCTGTAACTCCTCGATTAATGGTTTCAGGTAAATATTTATATTTTTACCAGAGGAACGTGGACCAAGGATAAAAAATGACGTAAACATGAACGGATCCTTCATACATTTCCATGAATGTAAGTTATATGGTATAACAATTACGGGCCACATGCTGTAAGAATTATACATATTCCCAAACGGGTTAAAACCATTGGAGGCGAGGCCTAACCTGACATTACGGGGGGTCCTTGGAAAAACGGGGGTACATATCATTAAATTCCTTCCACTCGATTCCATCCGCATGATGTCTAAGTATGCCCTCCGCACCGACTCTCTTTTCGTTATGCCACCTCATGTCAGACGCTGTGTGTCGTAACATGAACAATCTCTGTAGCCTGGGCGTAAATGGAAAATACCGTAATATCTTCTGAGGTACTTTCTTTCCAAGACCATGGACTTTGTATCGATTTTCACCATAGATAGGACAATATTCAAGTGATTTATACTCGGCACGGAATAATACACAATCATACTTACAAACATCAATAGATTCATATCTCATTCCTAGATCACACAATATTTTCATTGTCCCGTAATACGACTTAGGTAATTCGTTGCCAACCAGTAAAATTTGACTAAGTAAGTCTAGCATCATATCAATACTTTCATTGGTCATTCTGTTCATCACTTTAATGTGCAATAATTTCACAATGAAATTCAAGATCGACATCCCAACACATTCAAATGATATTTTTTATGCCTCCTCAAGTAGTTGACTAAACAAATTTTGATCATTTATATCTAACACTGGTATGTCACCGCCAACACTATGACCGAATTATGAACCTTATAAGTCGCGCGAAGCATCAATTATCTCCTCGTTTGCAGGTTGTTTGTAACTACTACTCCCTTCACCGGAATCAATAAACTATGATTGAGAATTATACTACTGACCATGATAAATCCACGTACGATAAGTTGGTGATATTCCCAGCATGTATAAATGGTAATGGGATTGTCGATGGTTCAGGGGTTATAAGAATCCTTTAGCGTCGAAAACAATATCAACACAAAAGGTGACTTTTAGCGTGGATATATTATGTTCGACGCAAAAGGGTAAAATTTTTAGCGTCGAAATAATTTTCGACGCTTAATGTCAAATCTTTTGCGTCGAAATAAATTCTTCGACTCTAAAGATATATTACTTGCATCAAAATAATTTTTGACATAAAAGATTTAATCATTTAGCGTCAAATTATTTTTCGATGCTAAAAGTAACATTTCTTGTAGTGATGCCCGACTTGAGAAAAATTATATATTTACCTCTCTCCAAAGTCAGCACATGTATGTCATTCAACCACTCTCCGATTAGATTGAACAAGTCGATTCCATTATTAATTAGTTTTTTCTTAGAAAAAAAAAATCTCAAACTTAATTAAGTGTAAAAATTTCCCACCATGCATATTATATAGTATAGTCAGTTGATTAATCATCTATAAAAGCTATGCATATTCCTTGTACTAGAAACAACCAATATGGATTCCAGTTCATTTTTGCTTGTTTTCATATTGATCAATAGCCTGATACTTTCACAAAATACAACCTCCATGGCCATGGCGATAGCCAGTGAAGCTGTTAATTCTGAGTCTTACAAGCTGAAGGTAGTGTCAAAGAGAACAACTAAATTGCCGCCATCCCCCAAGGCCAATTCTCCAAGACATTGGAAACCCTCTCCTCCACCGCCAAAATAATCAGAAGTACACCATGCAAATGACTATATGCAATATTTATCATCTTGGATTTTGATTCGGTGCTCGTTTAAGTCTTATGTTTATATTTTTATTATGTTGTGATCGGTATTTATTAAATAAAAATATATATGTAATGAAATATTAGTCATATATTATTATAAATGCACTCTTGGTAAAATATCAGTGAAAATTAATACCTCTACTGCATGGATGGTCCTGAATTTTGAAAGTCCTAAACGAATATTTAAAATATATGGCCTCTATCGATAAAAGAGATATTTTAACGAATATTTAAAATATATGGCCTCTATTGATAAAAGAGATATTTTTTGACTTTCTTAGATTTTGATTCGGTGCTCGTTTAAGCCTTAAGTTGATATTTTTTTATTTTGTTGTGATCGGTATTTATTAAATAAAAATATATATGTAATGAAATATTAGTCATATATATATTATCATAAATGCACTCTTGGCAAAATATCAGTGAAAATTAATACTTCTATTGTATGGGTGGTCTTGAGTTTTGGGAGTCCTAAACGGATATTTAAAATATATGGTTCATATGGATAAAAGAGATATTTTTTCACTTTCTTATTATGTTATGTATTAAATATTCATAAATTTAGGACTTTGACTTTAATCTAAGGATTCTAACCGACCCCCTTTGTGATCAGGCGACCCTGCCAATGTTTTTTTTTTTTTTTTTTTTTTTTTTTTTTTTTATATTAGTTTACCTCCTTCTATTGGAAAAAAAATCTTTATATAGTAGTATATTATATACTGTATATAATAGGTGTTTAATTGCTATGTATGTGTCAGATCTCTTTACGAAAAATATCGGAGAGCTTGTATCAAGATTGTTATCCTTTTCCATCATTCCTACGCCTCCAACTAGAAGGATGAGAATAAAGTCCGAAAATTGATAAAATTATATCTAAAAATTATAAAAATAAAATTTATATGTTTGAAGAATTGAACCTAAGATCTACTTGATTAAATGAGCCAGCATTTCTTCACAATCCGAAACAAACTTCAATAAACATGCATTTGATAATATCAAACATCCACAGTCCCAAAATAATAGTAAGAACATATGATCCCTTGAAAATGGGAACAACTAAATAAATCCTAAAGATTTTGCAAAGATCGTTTATCACTATGAAAAAACAAGACAAATATCATCATAATACATTACAATCTCTAAAGTGGTGTTTGGTTTGAAAGAGAGGAAAAGAAAGGGTGAAAGAATTTAATTCTATTGATTGGTTTGTACTTGAAATTTGAGTGGAATAAAATTATCGAAATCATCCCTTTTCTACTGGATGATTGTCAAAATTATATTTTTATCTAAAAATATTAAAATTGTTCCAAAATCTACTCACTGTTTCAAAAAGTATTATGTTTTTCACCATTCCGTTAACGGTGTCGTTTCATTGGGTAGAGTTAAAAGTCACTAGAAAAAATCATCTAAAACACAATATTTTCCTATAAAAACGGAACCTGAAAAAGACATCAAATATATAAAAGGACCCCAGGTCCACACAAAACAGACATCAAATATATAAAAGGACCCCAGGTCCACACAAAACACATCGAGCTTAAAATTAGCACTTAAGGGCTCTGTGCCCACAATATAATAAAAATATGAGAAGTTTTTCATAATTACCAAGTTGTTACGGGTTCTCTTCTTCTTCTCTTCTTCTTCTTCTTTTCTTCTTCTTCTTCTTCTTCTTCTTCTTCTTGTTGTTGTTGTCTGAATTTGGGAACATGTTCAACGCGGAACTTGTAGGTCTTGATCTCAGCTTTCCGACGATATAAAATTCATAAAAAAATGAGTTCATAAAAAAAAGTTATGCCCCAAATACCACGGGATAACTGTACAGTCTCGTCCCGGGATTTCGAGGTATTTACCGATTGTCCGGGATTTCATGGTCTGTACAATTTGTCCCCAAAGTCATTTCAGGAGTATATTTAGGTCTCAATATGATTTATTTTATGTGTCTTCTTCCCGTACGTAGCAGTACAGTTGTATACAGTAGTAAAATCTACCGGTCGTTACATTGTGGGACTATCTAAGTCAAGACACATTCGTCACACAAGCCTAGCTTATATGTACGCAATTCGGCTAGCTTAAGAATCATGACTTACTCACATGGATACATTAACCTCTTATGGTACACATACAGGCTGACATATCATTTCTTGATACGCACTTGATTAACAAGTATATCGGTCCATACCCAACGAACATCTAGTGGTCAGACCATGAAAGGTCTCTGACATATATGGTATCAAAGTGTGGAGGATCACACACAAAATCAATGATATCATATAGTCAAAGGATCACATATGCTACTCGACTCGAGGAGATTCCTATTGATAGTGGTGTATACTTTCAACTATTAGGAATCACATGTGAGCCATTTTGTATTTACTCCAATTAGGGGTGAACACAATTTCGGGTCAAACCGCGAACCGCACCGCACTGAACCGAACCGCGCGGTTTGAAAAAATATTAAAAATAATTTTGAAACGCACCGAATCGAACCGCAAATTTCGGGTCGGTGTGCGGTTTTGACCCATGTCAAACCGCGAACCGCCCAAACCGTATATTTTGACTCTAACCGCGACCCGAACCGCCTAAACCGCCGACCCGCGTACAAATTAAATACTATTTTATATTTTTCTTCTTCTTTAACTATGAAAATTAAGATATTTAATGATCATATAATAATATGTAATGAATAAATGAAAATTATGTAATTTTTTTCTTCAATTATAATGTAAAAACACACAAAATTTTCTTTAAAAATTTATAATCCAAACCGCCGACCCGAACCGCCCAAACCGCTAAACCGCCAACCCGAACCGCCGCGGTTTTCCTTATCAAATTTGCGGTTTCATTTTTTAATTTCCCAAACCGCCAATCCGCGCGGTTTGAAGTAAAAAACGAAAAAACCGCCCCGAACCGCACCGCGAACACCCCTAACTCCAATGAATACCCACATGTCTATACAAACTTCCATTGCTCATGGTAAATCGGGTTAAACCATTGGAACTCCAATTCCAATATACGACATGTGCTAGTTTTCTAGGTTATAGGAATTCAACCGTATTCCAAAACCAACGACTAGGAATATTTACTTTGAGAATATTTTATAATAGTAATACTATCTAAATGTCGGACCATCCAGTATTTAGTATTACTACATGACTATTCTAAGGACGATGTCATTCTCAGCATATTTATATATCAATGTAATATACATAATGACATTACCATTAATAAGGTTGAAATGAAAATGTAATTATTATTATTTTTTTAATAAAATATAATATTTAATATATTATTCGGATTGGCGCTTCAAGCATCAACTCCAACAGTTTATTTATTGGAATTGTGGTGTTGAGAGCTAAGGGTTTGGAAAGGTTTTATGGATTTTTGGTTTACACATTACACAACTGATGGATTTTTAAATTTTGTTTTTTATATATATATATTCTTCAAAATCTAATATCTAAAACTAAAATAATTTATGAGGTTTCTTGGTTGAAGCAATACTTACAAATATTAATAATTTAAATTAAGAAAATTATCCATTTTACCTCTCTCTCCAAAGTCAGCACATGTATGTCATTCAACCACTCTCCGATAGTTTGAACAAGTCGATCCCAAATTAATTAGTTTTTTCAAAAAAAAAAAAAAAAAAAAGAAGAAGTCTCAAACTTAAGTATAGAAATTTCCCACCATGCATGCATATTATATTCAGTTGATTAATCATCTATAAAAGCTATCATATTCCTTGTACTAGAAACAATATAATCAGAAGTACACCATGCAAATGGCTATATGTAATATTTATCATCTTGAATTTGGGTTAGGTGCTCGTTTAAGCTTTTATGTTGATATTTTTATTATGTTGTGATCGGTATTTATTAAATAAGAATATATCTATAATGAAATATTAGTCATATATTATTATAAATGCACTTTTGGCAAAATATCAGTGAAAATTAATACCTCAACTGTATGGATGGTACTGAATTTTGGGAGTCATAAACGAATATTTAAAATATATGACCCTAACGATAAAAGTTATAATTTTTGAATTTTTTTTATTGTATTATGTATTAATTTTTCTTAAATTTAGAACCTTAATTTTGATTAAAATTTAAGAATTTTAACCGATCGTCTTTGTGATCGAGACGACCAATGTTTTTTTATGTTAGTTTGCCGCCTCCTATTGAAAAAAAAATAATAATCCTGATATAGTAGTATATAATAGGTATGTAATTGCTGTGTATGTGTCAGATCTCTTTACGAGAAATATCGGAGAGCTAGCATATATATATGTATATATAGTGGCGGAGCCAGGGATTCAACACAGGAGGGGCTAAGTTAAAAAGTTCAACAAAAAAAGTACCAAAATTTTGAACTTCATTGATATATTTTCATTCGATACATTTACAATTGTCCTCGACGAGCTTTCATATGTTGAAAACGTTGGATAATTACTTCATTATCAATATTACAAAAAATATCATTTTCTATGTATACTACTAGACTATCATTCAACTATTGATCTCCCATCCGATTTCGCAATCGATTTTTCACAAAATGCATAGTTGAAAATGCTCTTTCCACTGTAGCTGTGGCAACCGGTAATATCAATACTAATGTCACCAATAAATAAACTAATGGAAACACTTTATCTTTTCCAGTTTCAACCATTCTTCTTGCAAGCTCACCAATCCCTTTCAATCTTGAAAAATCATTATCAGAACCAACATCCATAATATAAACTTCAAGCTGAATTTCAAGTGCCATGAGATCCATTGAAGAAAAATTATTTGGATAAAATTCAGCAAGGCGCAGTAGTTTATGTTTATCAAAAGCTGCAAACGAGTCATTTGGGCATAGACATGCCAAACAAAGGAGTAACTCAGTGTTCGTCTAATTGAAGCGGTTGTTTAACTCTTGAAGTTGCATGTCCAAAACTGCATAAAATAACTCAACACGAAAACGATGTGTATTTGTGATCTTTTGACCCTTGCGTTGTGATCTCCCATTAGTCAAAAAAATATCATCCATATTAGGCAGATCAATGTCATGATTCTCACAATAGGAAGAAACTTCACCAGTAAAGAGTCCCATCCATTCTCTCTCATGTTTTGCAAGTTTCGCCTATACACTCCAATTAATTTCATGGCATTCACAATGTCTTGGTCTTTTTTTTGTAATGCTTGAGATAACTCATATTCCAACCAAGAGCCAAAATTTTCAAACCAAGTTGAGACAAACCGTCGTTTTTGATTTCCAAAATTTGATAATTTAAAGTTGTGATTTTTAGGTTGAACAGGACCCTTTTGTAAGTACGCTCTTCGGACTTCATCTCGGATATTATGACTATAATAAGAGATTCGAGGTCTTAATCCAGGATCTGTAGGAAGATCTTGTAAATTAACTTCTACATCTTCACTTGAACAATACTTAGTTTTCTTCGGAGAAGATTGTAATGTTGATTTTCTTTTAAAATATTTCTCCATAACTATATCAAATAAACAAAAGAATAATTCAGTTTCTTGACAATCGTAAAAAAGAATAACAACAATACAACATCCATCCCCAAAACCAACAAGACTGTAAGACAGGATTGCCGATTGTGAAGCGTTGATACTACACTTGAGAAGAAACTTGAGAATCAACAGTACAAAATAAAATGTACTATTTTATTATTATTAATTTTTTTCTACGCAAATAAAGTGAAACCCACAATTTCAATGATGCCATCAAATTAAGTAATTAACAAATGTACAAAATAATCACAACCCATTGAAATTATGATTTACTACTAGTAATGATGATTAACAAAAAAAATTAAAAAAGAAAAAAGAAAAAAGAAAAATACCAGGGCTGTCGGCTGAGTGCTGAGTTGAAATAGGTTTCTAAATTGCTGTGACGAACTGAAGACTGTACTTTGAAAAAGCAGGGGCTGCAGCAGGGGATGAAGCTGAAATAACAATTTTTTTTTTTAGTTTGTTAATTTTTTTTGGGCCCAGCAGGGGCTGCAGCCCCTGCTGGGCCCAACATGCCTCCGCCCCTAATATATATAAAGGTTGTTATGCCTTTCCATCATTGACTACTTCTCCAATTCGAAGGGATTAGAATAAAATCCGAAAATTGATAAAATCATATGTTGACGGTGGATTTTGGTCTCAGGATAATATAGGGATATCACCTCCGAGGAATCCTCCTTCAACTGTGAATTTGTTTGGTTATAGGGAACCAAAAGCAAATTTAGCGGGAGACGGGAAAACACACCAATCGACAAAGAGATTTAACGTGGTTCGGCGGATCTTGGTCCGACCTACGTCCACGGGCACAAACAGGATGATACTTTTTATTACTGAAATATGCTTCTCGGATCTTTTTTGTGTTTACAAGTCAGAGCTTGATGATTCTGATGCCCACTTTTAACCTTCAACTTGTTACCCCCTTTACCTATGCTCTACCCTCCTATTTATAATAGTGTAGAAATCATATTCCTATTTGTACAAGAATTTCCTAGTTGAAACAATTTCGTTTCCCATAAGGATTCCTAGTCAAAACTGTTCCATTTTCCCATAAGGATTCCTAATCAAAACTACATTTACTTCATTTATCCTATTAGGATATTAACTTATCACTTTACCCCATTAAAGTAGGACAACTTATCCCTTTTCCGTAAAAATAGGATGCCTTATCTTCCTGAGCACGCCTCGTCATGTGCTCGGTCTTCATGAGGTCGGCCATAATGGTCATTTGAAACGAGAATGCTGTTGTCGATCTTATAATGCTCGGTCATCTGAACCAAAGTGCTCGGTTACCGATCATAAAGTGCTCGGCCCCTAACTCATGTGGTCGGGTCGGTATTAATGATCTCGATCAACAAGGGAATTTACCCTTTTACCCATCCCGTGCTGCTTAAATATCATAGTGCTTAAAAACACCATCAACATCTATCCCCTAGTTCTCGGTAACAACGAGTTTGCGAGTTGATGCCGGGAACTATAAAAAAAGATGGTGTGCCGATGAATCCGTCAGTGGTCACTCCAGGAACCGCAGAGAAAAATGCCTTGGCTGCAAATCTGGTCATTCCTGCCACCTTCATGTACTCAGTCAACGAGGATCCCGATATCTACCCGTGGAACAAATGCTTTGCCCTTATGATGATGACGATCGACTCGGTGGGACGTAACCCGACCCCGAGCTGAGAAGAACATTTGGCTTTGGGGGAATGTAACATCCCCAGACCAATAGAGGCCGACTCGGTGGGACGTAATCCGACCCTGAGCTAAAAGAAAGAGTTGGCTCTTGGGGGAATGTTACATCCCTAGTCCAAAGAAGCCGACTCGGTGGGACGTAACCCGACCCCGAGCTGAAAGAAAGACTTGGCTCTGGGGGAATGTTACATCCCCAGTCCAAAAAAGTCGACTCGGTGGGACGTAACCCAACCCCGAGCTGAGATGAACATTTGGCCCTGGGGGAATGTTACGTCCCCAGACCAAAAGGACGGACTCGGTGAGACACGACCCGACCCCGAGCTGAGATGAACACTTGGCCCTGGGGGAATGTTACGTCCCCAGACCAAAAAGACAGACTCGGTGGGACGTAACCCGACCCCGAGCTGAGAGAAACCAAGTGACCTCGGCGGAACGTAACCCGACCCCGAGCTGAGAGAAACCAAGTGACCTCGGCGGAACGAATCCAGCCCCGAGCCGAATAAACAAGTGGCCTCGCGGAACGAATCCAGCCCCGAGCCGAATAATCCAAGTGGCCTTGGCGGAACGAATCCAGCCCCGAGCCAGGTAATCCAAGTGGCCTTGGCGGAACGAATCCAGCCCCGAGCCAGGTAATCCAAGTGGCCTTGGCGGAACGAATCCAGCCCCGAGCCAGGTAATCCAAGTGGCCTTGGCGGAACGAATCCAGCCCCGAGCCAGGTAATCCAAGCGGTCTCGGCGGAATGAAATCCAGCCCCGAGCCGAATAAACAAGTGGCCTCAGCGGAACGAATCCAGCCCCGAGCCGAATAATCCAAGTGGCCTTGGCGGAACGAATCCAGCCCCGAGCCAGGTAATCTAAGTGGCCTTGGCGGAACGAATCCAGCCCCGAGCCAGGTAATCCAAGCGGTCTCGGCGGAACGAAATCCAGCCCCGAGCCGGATAAACATATATCAACAAAACGGACTCGGCGGTACAAGAGCAGACCCGAGCCGTAAAACATATATCAACAAAACGGACTCGGCGGTACAAGAGCAGACCCGAGCCGTAAAACAAAATATCAAAACCATTGTGTGAGCCATAACAAACAAGCATAATAAAATGTCAACCTAAGTCAGAAGAGGTTTTACTCACCTTTTTGGGGATCCGTTGCATTCCGCTTTTTCGCCTCTTCTCCGACTGGCTCCGGCTTCAAGCCCCTCATTATTCGTCTCTTCCATCCTCTCCAGTTTGTCCATCATGGATTTTAGAAGGATTTGATTTCCCTCCATTTTCTCCATCCAATCTGCTGTTGAACTCCCTGACGACCGGTGATTTCCATCTTCTGCCATCGTCTTACTACGCGAGCCGCTTTTTGTTGAGATCCCCACAGACGGCGCCAACTGTTGACGGTGGATTTTGGTCTCAGGATAATATAGGGATATCACCTCCGAGGGAATCCTCCTTCAACTGTGAATTTGTTTGGTTATAGGAAACCAAAAGCAAATTTAGCGGGAGACGGGAAAACACACCAATCGACAAAGAGATTTAACGTGGTTCGGCGGATCTTGGTCCGACCTACGTCCATGGGCACAAACAGGATGATACTTTTTATTACTGAAATATGCTTCTCGGATCTTTTTTGTGTTTACAAGTCAGAGCTTGATGATTCTGATGCCCACTTTTAACCTTCAACTTGTTACCCACCACTTTACCTATGCTCTACCCTCCTATTTATAATAGTGTAGAAATCATATTCCTATTTGTACAAGAATTTCCTAGTTGAAACAATTTCGTTTCCCATAAGGATTCCTAGTCAAAACTGTTCCATTTTCCCATAAGGATTCCTAATCAAAACTACATTTACTTCATTTATCCTATTAGGATATTAACTTATCACTTTACCCCATTAAAGTAGGACAACTTATCCCTTTTCCGTAAAATAGGATGCCTTATCTTCCTGAGCACGCCTCGTCATGTGCTCGGTCTTCATGAGGTCGGCCATAATGGTCATTTGAAACGAGAATGCTGTTGTCGATCTTATAATGCTCGGTCATCTGAACCAAAGTGCTCGGTTACCGATCATAAAGTGCTCGGCCCCTAACTCATGTGGTCGGGTCGGTATTAATGATCTCGATCAACAAGGGAATTTACCCTTTTACCCATCCCGTGCTGCTTAAATATCATAGTGCTTAAAAACACCATCAACATCATATTTAAAAATTATGAGAACAAAGTTTATAAGTTTGACAACAAAGTTTATGAGTTTGAGGAATCGAATCTAAGATCTACTTGATTAAATGAGCCAGCATTTCTTCACAATCCGAAACAAACTTCAATAAAACATGCATTTGAGAATATACATCCACAGTCCCAAAATAATAGTAAGAACATATGATCCCTTGAAAATGGGAACAACTAAATAAATCCTAAAGATTTTGCAAAGATCATTTATCACTAGGAAAAAACAAGACAAATATCATCATAATACATTACAATCTCTAAAGTGGTGTTTAGTTTGAAAGAGAGGAAATGAAAGGATGATAGAATTTAATTCTGTTGATTGGTTTGTATTTGAAATTTGAGCGGAAGAAAATTATAGAAATTATCCCTTTTTGATGATTGTCAAAATTATATTTTTATCTAAAAATATTGAACGTGTTCCAAAATCTACTCATTATTTAAAAAAATTTATGTTTTCCACCATTCCGTTAATGGTGTCGTTTCATTGGGTAGAGTTAAAAATCACTAGAAAAATTTATCTAAAACACAATATTTTCCCCATCAATTTCCCTTGATGTTCTTTTCGGTCGAGGCTAGGGTCTTGTATCTATTTGACGTGGTTTAGTTTGATGGTCAGGATAGTGATGGTCCATTTTTATCTCTATAATTAGGATGTTTCCCTAGTATGGTGTCTCTGACACGTCGATGTTGACAAAGTATGTCAAATCCAAACAATCCACTGGGCATACTCCGAGGTTTTGGTTGATCGTTGAATAATTTGCTTTTCCGCCAAGGATGACTCAACTCAAGACATCGCATGTTCCCTGTGTATCCTATTTTATTTCATAACCACTGCGAAGGTGTTTCACCCGCACAAACTGGACATGTCATGTAACCTTTAATGCTTCATCCAGATAATGAACCATAAGCTGGAAAGTCATTAATGGTCCAAAATAATGCGGCATGATATGACAATACTACTGAGAAGCTACATCATAGGTATGAACACCGATATTCCATAATGTTTGTAACTCCTCGATTAATGGTCTCAGATAAATATTTATATTTTTACCAGAGGAACGTGGACCAAGGATAAAAAATGACGTAAACATGAACGGATCCTTCATACATTTCCATGGAGGTAAGTTATAGGTATAACAATTACGGGCCACATGCTGTAAGAATTATACATATTCGCAAACGGGTTAAAACCATTGGAGGCGAGGCCTAACCTGACATTACGGGGGGTCCTTGGACAAACGGGGGTACATATCATTAAATTCCTTCCACTCGATTCCATCCGTATGATGTCTAAGTATGCCCTCCGCACCGACCTTCTTTTCGTGATGCCACCTCATGTCAGACGTTGTGTGTCGTAACATGAACAATCTCTGTAGCCTGGGCGTAAATGGAAAATACCGTAATATCTTTTGAGGTACTTTCTTTCCAAGACCATGGACTTTGTATCGATTTTCACCACATATAGGACAATATTCAAGTGATTTATACTCGGCACGGAATAATTCACAATCATACTTACAAGCATCAATAGATTCATATCTCATTACCAGATCACATAATATTTTCATTGTCCCGTAATACGACTTAGGTAATTCGTTGCCAACCAGTAAAATTTGACTAAGTAAGTCTAGCATCATATCAATACTTTCATTGGTCATTCTGTTCATCACTTTAATGTGCAATAATTTCACAATGAAATTCAAGATCGACATCCCAACACATTCAAATGATATTTTTTATGTCTCCTCAAGTAGTTGACTAAACAAATTTTGATCATTTATATCTAACACTGGTATGTCACCGCCAACACTATGACCGAATTATGGACCTTATAAGTCGCGCAAAGCATCAATTATCTCCTCGTTTGCAGGTTGTTTGTAACTACTACTCCCTTCACCGGAATCAATAAACCGTGATTGAGAATTATACTACTGACCATGATAAATCCACGTACGATAAATTGGTGATATTCCCAGCATGTATAAATGGTAATGGGATTGTCGATGGTTCTGGGGTTATAAGAATCCTTTAGCGTCGAAAACAATATCAACACAAAAGGTGACTTTTAGCGTGGATATATTATGTTCGACGCAAAAGGGTAAAATTTTAAGCGTCGAAATAATGTTCGACGCTTAATGTCAAACCTTTTGCGTCGAAATAAATTCTTTGACGCTAAAGATATATTACTTGCATCAAAATAATTTTTGACATAAAAGATTTAATCCTTTAGCGTCAAATTATTTTTCGATGCTAAAAGTAACATTTCTTGTAGTGATACCCGACTTGAGAAAAATTATATATTTATCTCTCTCAAAAGTCAGCACATGTATGTCATTCAATCACTCTCCGATTAGATTGAACAAGTCGATCCCATTATTAATTAGTTTTTTCTTAAAAAAAAAAAAGAAGTCTCAAACGTAAGTATAGAAATTTCCCACCATGCATGCATATTATATAGTATAGTCAGTTGATTAATCATCTATAAAAGCTATGCATATTCCTTGTACTAGAAACAACCAATATGGATTCCAGTTCATTTTTGCTTGTTTTCATATTGATCAATAGCATGATACTTTCACAAAATACAACCTCCATGGCCATGGCGATAGCCAGTGACGAAGCTGTTAATTCTGAGTCTTACAAGCTGAAGGTAGTGTCAAAGAGAACAACTAAATTGCCGCCATCCCCCAAGGCCAATTCTCCAAGTCGTTGGAAACCCTCTCCTCCACCGCCAAAATAATCAGAAGTACACCATGCAAATGACTATATGCAATATTTATCATCTTGGATTTTGATTCGGTGCTCGTTTAAGCCTTATGTTTATATTTTTATTATGTTGTGATCGGTATTTATTAATAAAAATATATATGTAATGAAATATTAGTCATATATTATTATAAATGCACTCTTGGTAAATATCAGTGAAAATTAATACCTCTGCTGCATGGATGGTCTTGAATTTTGAAAGTCCTAAACGAATATTTAAAATATATGGCCTCTATCGATAAAAGAGATATTTTATCGAATATTTAAAATATATGCCTCTATCGATAAAAGAGATATTTTATCGAATATTTAAAATATATGGCCTCCATCAATAAAAGAGATATTTTTTTACTTTCTTAGATTTTGATTCGGTGCTCGTTTAAGCCTTATGTTGATATTTTTATTATGTTGTGATCGGTATTTATTAAATAAAAATATATATGTAATGAAATATTAGTCATATATTATTATAAATGAACACTTGGCAAAATATCAGTGAAAATTAATACTTTCATGGATGGTCCTGAATTTTGAAAGTCCTAAACGAATATTTAAAATATATGGTCTCTATCGATAAAAGAGATATTTTTTGAATTTCTTATTATGTTATGTTTAAATTTTCTTAAATTTAGGATTTTAATTTTGACTTGAATTTAAAGATTCTAACCGACCGCTTTTGTGATCAGGCCACCCTTACTCTGCTGCCAATGCTTATTTATATTAGTTTGCCTCCTCCTATTGAAAAAAAAATCCTTATATAGTAGTATATAATAGGTGTTTAATTGATGTGTATGTGTCAGATCTCTTAACGAGAAATATCGGAGAGCTAGTGTGTGTATATATATATAAAGGTTGTTATGCTTTTCCATCAATGACTACGCCTCCAATTCGAAGGGATTAGAATAAAATCCGAAAATTGATAAAATCATATCTAAAAATTAATAAGAAAAAAGTTTATAAGTTTGACGACAAAGTTTATAAGTTTGACGAATTGAATCCAATTGAGAATATCCAACATCCTCAGTCCCAAACTAATAGTAAGAACATATGATCCCTTGAAAATGGGAACAACTAAATAAATCCTAAATATTTTTGCAAAGATCGTTTATCACAATGAAAAGACAAGAAAAATATCAACATAAAACATTAATCGGAGGATTACAGTCTCTCTAAAGTGGTGTTTGGTTGGAAAGAGAGGAGGGGAAATAATGATGAAATTTAATTTCATTCATTGTGTTAAGGAAATATTATTATGGAAATAATATTGAGGAAATATTATATTTTTATTATGTAAGATATAATTTTTAGCATCCCGAGGATTTGTGATTTTATTATATATCCTTATAATGATTAGTTCTTTCATATTTCAGTTTGATATGTAGCCTATATAAAGGCTTCTACTGTAATACCTCATTCTTTTTTTATATCAAATTATTATTTTTATTATCACTACCTAATTATCATTAAGCACTGTGAGATTGTGCGTGTTAGCTGGCAAAAAAAATATATTAAAATAATAAAAGTTTTGCTTTAGAAAGTTTATAAGAGAGAGTCAGATGCGAGTTAGCAGAAAAAAAAAACGAAGATAAGAAAAAAAAATTTCTTTCTCTCTCCTATTTTCTTTTCTCCCTCACTGCCAAACTTTGAACCGCCGCCGCCGCTTCACCGTCGACCTTCTGCCGCCACGCGCCGAACCACCATGTAGCTTCCGACGTCAGCTTTCCGGAGCTGCCGAGATCGAGATCATCGGCCGCCGGAAGCGCCTCCACGCGCCTCTTGAAGGGGACGATATGTCGCCGATCTTTCTACATTTTCCGGCCGTCTCCGGTCACTTTTGACGGCCACCTCCGGCGAGTGAGTGTTTTTCAGGCCGAGATCTTTCCAACGTCAGTGGTCACTTCCTGATCCGACATCGTTTGGGTTGTTTTTCATTTTGTAATTACCGGTAATTCGGGAATATTACTAGAATTTGAGATCCGACCGTTGGATCGGCGATCCGATCACATCAGATTGTTGCTCTCGATTATACGAGCGTTTTGGTATATATATTCACCGTTGAAAGTATCTGATTGTGGGGTCTGCTTTTTGGTGGTGGGGCCCGATCTTCGTTGTGGGGCCCGCTTGCCTCGTTGAGCGTTTCAGCTAGTTCCGGAGCCGTTCGTTGCTGTTTTTCTACTCAGCATAGACGTTTGGAAATATCGAGTTGATTGTCGTTATCAACTTTGCAATTTTAGCGACCGATTGAGATTCTTAGCGAGAATATAGGCATATTCGAGACTTTTACGTGGATCGAGGTAAGTACACGCTGTGCTGATTCTCTTAACATAATTGTTTGATGATTGATGGTTGTTGTGAGAGTCGATATATATATATATATTGGTATATATATATAAATATATTGGTATAATTATATATATTTTGTTATATATATTTACATATTTATGAGATATTAAAAGCATGATAAATATGAAATCATGATTATTGAGATGAGATTGATGGATTGGATGCGAGATGTGATTGTATTGGATGATGTGTGTTGTTGTGTTATGCAGCTGGGTTTTGTATAATAGTGGTCGAATTTGAGATGAGATGTGATGATACATCAGATGGTATGAGATGATAGAAAACCTTGGGAGTTGTGATGAGGTACTCTCCCCATTGGTTTTTGATTTTAGGGTATACGGGGACTCCCCCATTGGTTATAATTCACTCACATTTTGCGAGTTGATACGGTTGGAAACCTTGGGAGTTGTGATGAGGTACTCTCCCATTGGTTTCAATCCTCTGTTATACTAAACCCGGATTAGCAACCATGTTTGATGGATGTTTGTATTGTTGTGTATACTTTATGGGTTTGTAATTTGTGATGTAATAATTGTGTGTTTTAAATTGGTTGATTTGGCATATAGAATGCTTGAGCTAAAGAAGTCTACGAACCTCTTTCTAGGGTTGGGCCCGCTCTAGGGAGGGGGTCGTGACAGATTTGGTATCAGAGCTTAAGGTTATAGGTTCTGTAGACACATTGCATTGGAGAGGGTATTAACAGGATAGTTTTATGTTTGTAGGAAAATGTCTGGACATGGCCGTGGTACTGGTACTCAACGTGGGAGAGGGAGAGCTCGACGAATTGTGAGGTTGTCGAGTATAGGTATTGAGAGACCCCAGGATCTGCCTATAGATCCTGTACCGGATGTAGCTTCATCTGGTGTTCCGCCGGTTTATGAGATTGGTGAAGGTTCTAGACCTGTACCTCCAGTAGTTTCGGCAGCTGCCCCCACTGCTATTCATGTAGCTGCACCTGATGATGTTCCTGGAACTGTACCTAATGTGACCCCTGTCGTTCATTCAGTTCCCCCTACAGCCTCACATCTAGAAGATGTATTGGGAAGATTTATCGATGTAGTTGCACAGATGGTTACCAGAGGGCCATCAAGTAATGCACCTTTGAGTAGTAGTGGTAACACGAGTAAGCTGGATCCGTTTCTTAATTTGAGGCCCCCACAGTTTCATGACACGGCCGATCCCTTAGTTGCAGAAAAATGGAAGGATGATATTCAACACATATTTAGTGTGTTGGATTTGACCGATCAATAGAATGTTAGATTTGCCGCTTTTATGATGAGGGGTGAAGCAGAGATGTGGTGGAAGCATACTGAGACCGTACTGATAGACAGATTGAGATCACCTGATTTCTGGAGAACTGATGGACCTGGAAGACCTCAGTATATCATATGGGATATGTTCGAGGAAGCCTTCAATGAGAAGTACTTTTCATATGCTTATCGTAGTGAGCATCGTCGTCTGTTCGAGCACATGGTTCAGGGACCGACGGAGACAGTGATGGAGTATGAGAGGCGGATGATTTCTTTATCTCGTTACTATCCATAATTGATACGACGTGAGGACGATAAGTGTGAGAAATTCAAGGGTGGGTTGAGACAACAGATTAGATTGAGGATTTCAATTTTGGGGAAACTGCCATACTCAGTATTGGTTGACAGAGTCATGATTGCAGAAAGTGACATCAAAATTGAGAAAGAGAATAGATCCGCCTTTCAAGAGAGCATGAAAAGGGGACGAAATGAGGTTTCTGAGGGAGGACATGGTAGATCTAATAGTAGACAATATCCTCCACAGCCGAGTCACAGCGGGTTACCACCTAGAGGCACACAGAGTGCACCTTTCAGATGACAGTTTCGTATGGGTCAGACTGAGCAGGTTCAGAGTAGAGGTACAATACCATCTGTTGATCAGAGTGCTGTGAGTGTAGCATCTCGGCCTACTGGCCCTCGTCGGTGCTTTAACTGTGGTCAGGAGGGTCATCTCAGCATGCAATGTACCAGAGAAAAGAAGTGCTGTGAATGCCAACAACCTGGACATTTTGCTAGAGATTGCCCTACTAGTGGTGGATCTCGAGGAGCCGAGCCGACATTGGGACGTGGTAGAGGGATAGATTCCAGTGGTAGCCGTGGAAGAGGTTCGGTTTTTCCACAGAATAGAGGTAGAGGAACTTCGAGTGGACCATATGGTGGTAGAGGACAGGCATCTCAGGCACATACTGCACCTGGTGTTGATAAAGGACGAGTCTTCGCCATGACAGAGCATGAGGCACAAGATGATGGTGATACTGTATCAGGCACAGTACGAGTATCAGGTATACTTATTCGAGCTTTATTTGATACGGGTTCTACGCATTCATTTATTTCTGCTAGTTGTATTCCTTGTCTGAGTAGTGTACCGGAGACCAATAAGATTCCTTTGATTGTGAGTCTTCCTTCGGGGAAGGACATTAGGATATATGCGGTATTTAGGGGATTGAGTGTTGAGATTGAGGCGAGACAACTACCAGTTATACTTTACCCGTTAGAAATGGAGGACTTCGGTTTGATTTTAGAGATGGATTGGTTAACTGCTCATGGAGCCGTTATTGATTGCAGTAAAAAGGAAGTACGGTTTAATTCAGATGATGGAGAGTTTAAGGTGGTCAGTGATTGTAAACAGATTGTGATACCCATCATTTCTGCCATGTCAGCTTGTAGGATGATTAGACATGGGTGTAAGGGATTTTTAGCAAGTATCACTACGGTGGAAAAAAAGGAGAATCAAGAGAAATAGCTAATATTCCAGTTGTGAATGAATATCAGGATGTCTTTCCTGATGAGTTACCAGGTTTGCCGCCCTGTAGAGATCTAGAATTCACTATAGATCTAATGTCTGGTACCACTCCTATTTCGGTGACTCCATATCGTTTAGCCCCAGCAGAAATGAAGGAGCTGAAGGAACAGTTGCAAGAGCTGTTGGATCGGGGATTTATTCGGCGTAGTGTTTCGCCTTGGGGAGCACCAGTATTGTTCGTAAAAAAGAAGGATGGCACCTTAAGATTGTGTATATATTATCGTCAGCTTAATAAGGTGACTATCAAGAATCGGTATTTGTTTCCCCATATTGATGATTTATTTGACCAACTTCAGAAAGCTTCGGTGTTTTCAAAAATTGATCTTCGGTCGGGATATCATTAAATAAGGATTCGGGATACAGATATTCCTAAGACTGCATTTCGAACTAGATACGGGCATTACGAATTTTTAGTAATGCCGTTTGGACTTACTAATGCACCTGCAGTATTTATGGATTTGATGAATAGAGTGTTCCAGCCGTATCTAGATAAATTTGTTGTAGTGTTTATTGATGATATCCTTGTGTATTCACCTTCTCAGATCGATCATGAGCAACATCTTCGGTTGATACTTGAGATTTTGAGGAGAGAATAACTTTATGCCAAAATCTCTAAATGTGAATTTTGGCTTGATAGAGTGGTATTTCTGGGACACATCATCTCAGGAGAAGGTATTTATGTTGATCCACAAAAGGTTGATGCAGTTCTGAGATGGGAGAGACCGAGAATGGTGACAGAGATTCAAAGTTTCCTGGGTTTAGCAGGCTACTACCGTCGATTTATTCAAGATTTCTCTATTATAGCTGCTCCGATGACTCAGCGGACAAGGAAAAAAATATTGTTCGTGTGGACTGATGATTTTGAGAAGAGCTTCCAAACTCTGAAGGAGAAATTAACTACTTCACAAGTACTTACTTTACCTTCCGGACTGGATGAATATGTTGTTTATACTGATGCATCACATCAAGGGTTAGGATGTGTACTGATGCAACATGGAAAAGTGATCGCTTATGCCTCGAGACAATTGAAGACCCATGAGAAGAATTATCCTACTCATGATTTGAAGATGACAACAATTGTTCATGCTCTAAAGATATGGAGGCATTACTTATATGGTGCCAAGTGTGAGATTTTTACTGATCATAAGAGTTTGAAATACCTTCCCACTCAAAAGGAGTTGAATTTGAGACAGAGACGTTGGATGAAATTCCTTAGTGACTACGATTGCACTATTAATTACCATCCAGGGAAGGCCAATGTTTTTGCTGATGCCCTTAGTAGGAAAAATGTGGGTAAATTACAGTTTTTAAGAGTCAGACAGAAGATGTTCGAGGAGTTAGCGGAGTTACGATTGACCTTTGGGATATCCGTCAGAGCAGGCCTTCTTGCTCATATTAAGGTCCGACCTACATTGTTAGATAGACTTAAAACAGCCCAGAGCGAAGATGATCAGTGTGGGAAATGGAGAGTGGAGATTCCTAAGGGGGAAACTTCTAATTTCAGATTAAGTTCAGAGGATGTATTACTTTTGGGTGATAGAGTTGTGGTACCACATTCGGGATCGCTCAAACAGGAAATCTTGGATGAGGCCCACGATGCTCCTTAAAATATGCATCCTGGGAGTACCAAGATGTATCAAAATCTGAAGAAGACTTATTGGTGGCCGGGAATGAAGAGAGATATTTCAGAGTTTGTATCTCGGTGTTTAGTTTGTCAGCAGGTTAAAGCAGAGCATCAACATCCAGCCGGACTACTCCAGCCTCTACCTATACCCGAGTGGCCTTGGGAAAATATTGCGATGGACTTTGTCGTAGGGCTGCCGAGGACACAGAAGGGTTACGACGCAATTTGGGTGATAGTGGATCGATTATCTAAGTCTGCCCATTTTCTACCGATTCGAGTTACATGGGGACTGGAGAGACTAGCAGAATTGTATGTGGAGCAGATTGTGCGATTACATGGAGTACTAACATCGATTGTATCAGATAGAGATGCCAGAATTACTTCTCGTTTTTGGCAGGGTTTCCAGAAGTCTATGAGATCAAAGATTTCTATGAGCACAACATTTCACCCTCAGACTGACGGGCAGTCAGAGCGGACAATTCAAACATTGGAGGACCTACTGAGATCGTGTGTTTTGACCTTTGCTGGAGGATGGGATGGTCATCTTCATTTGATAGAGTTTGCCTACAACAACAGCTTTCAGGCAAGTATCGGTATGGCTCCATTTGAGGCATTGAATGGGAGGAGGTGCAGAACCCCTGTTTGTTGGGGTGAGGTTGGAGATAGACAGATTCATGGCTCAGAATTGATAGATATGACATCAAAAAGAATCAGACTGATTCGATCTAGACTGTTAGAGGTGCAGAGTCGACAGAAGAGTTATGCCGATAGAAGGAGGAAAGACATTGAGTTCCAAGTGGGGGATAAAGTCTTTTTGAAAGTCTCTCATTGGAAGGGAATTTTGAGATTTGGCCAGAAGGGAAAGTTAGCACCCCGCTATATTGGTCCTTACGAGATATTGGAGAGAGTGGGCAAGGTGGCTTATCGTCTGACATTACCACCGGAGTTGGAAAGGATTCACAATGTATTTCATGTGTCGATACTGAAAAAGTACGTACCAGATCCTACTCACATCCTGGAGAACCAACCGGTCGAGTTGAGTGAGAATATGACTTATGAAGAAAAGCATGTGAAGATTGTAGAACGGAAGGTCCATGAGTTGAGATCCAGACAGATTCCCCTTGTAAAGGTCTTGTGGACTAATCATCATATTCAAGAGGCAACTTGGGAATTAGAAAAAGATATGAAGGAGAAATATCCAGATTCATTTGAGGATTGAGAAATTTCGGGGACGAAATTTTTATAAGGTGGGTAGATTGTGAGATTGTGCGTGTTAGCTGGGAAAAAAAATATTAAAATAATAAAATTTTTGCTTTTGAAAGTTTATAAGAGAGAGTCAGATGCGAGTTAGCAGAAAAAAAAAAAAACGAAGATAAGAATAAAAAAAAAAATTTCTCTCTCTCCTATTTTCTTTTCTCCCTCACTGCCAAACTTTGAACCGCCGTCACCGCTTCACCGTCGACCTTCTGCCGCCACGCATCGGACCACCGTGTAGCTTTCGACGTCAGCTTTCCAGAGCCACCGAGATCGAGATCATCGGCCGCCGGATGCGCCTCCACGCGCCTCTTGAAGGGAACGATACGTCACCGATCTTTCTGCATTTTCCGGCCATCTCCGGTCACTTTTGACGGCCACCTTCGGCGAGTGAGTGTTTTTCAGGCCGAGATCTTTCCAACGCCAGTGGTCACTTCCTGATCCGACATCGTTTGGGTTGTTTTTTGTTTTGTAATTACCGGCAATTCGGGAATATTACTAGAATTTGAGATCCGACCGTTGGATCGGCGATCCGATCACATCAGATTGTTGCTCTCGATTATACGAGCGTTTTGGTATATATATTCACCGTTGAAAGTATCTGATTGTGGGGTCCGTTTTTTGGTGGTGGGGCCCGATCTTCGTTGTGGGGCCCGCTTGCCTCGTTGAGCATTTCAGCTAGTTCCGGAGCCATTCGTTGCTGTTTTTCTACTCAGCATAGACGTTTGGAAATATCGAGTTGATTGTCGTTATCGACTTTGCAATTTGAGCGACCGATTGAGATTCTTAGCGAGAATATAGGCATATTCGAGACTTTTGCGTGGATCGAGGTAAGTACACTCCGTGTTGATTCTCTTAACATAATTGTTTGATGATTGATGGTTGTTGTGAGAGTCGATATATATATATATATATATATATTGGTATAATTATATATATTTTGTTATATATATTTACATATTTGTGAGATATTATATTGAGATATTAAAAGCATGATAAATATGAAATCATGATTGTTGAGATGAGATTGATGGATTGGATGCGAGATGTGATTGTATTGGATGATGTGTGTTGTTGTGTTATGCAGCCGGGTTCTGTATAATAGTGGTCGGATTTGAGATGAGATGTGATGATACATCAGATGGTATGAGATGATAGAAAACCTTGGGAGTTGTGATGAGGTACTCTCCCATTGGTTTTTGATTTGGGGGTATACGGGGACTCCCCCATTGGTTATAATTCACTCACATTTTACGAGTTGATACAGTTGGAAACCTTGGGAGTTGTGATGAGGTACTCTCCCATTAGTTTCAATCCTCTGTTATACTGAACCTTGATTAGCAACCATGTTTGATGGATGTTTGTATTGTTGTGGGATGATTGTATGAGAAGATATTATAATATATGCTATTTTCATATATTATTATATATATATATATATATTATATATATATATACTTACATATCCATATTTTGTTGGTGAGGTCATGTTGAGAGAATGAGTGCTTACTTGCTGAGCTTTTTAAGCTCACTCCCCTCTTCCCCCAAACATTTCAGGTAGTTCGCAAGAATAGCAGGAGCAGTACCGGATTTGGATCCACGTGCCACAGTTGTATTTTCGAGTTGGTCCAGACATTCGAGTCGTCATTTGTATTTTTTTTAAGTCTTGTGTTGTAAACCATAAAAGTTGTGTATACTTTATGGGTTTGTAATTTGTGATGTAATAATTGTGTGTTTTAATTTGGTTGATTTGGCATATAGAATGCTTTAGCTAAAGAAGTTTACGAACCTTTCTAGGGTTGGGCCCGCTCTAGGGAGGGGGTCGTGACAAGCACTATATTTGTTTGTCGTCTAAAGGAAACAAAAATACTCACCCACCCTTAACCAATACTCCTTACACCACCCAACTTCTTCTATCAAAGAAATAATAATAATAATAGCATTTGATTCAGGCGGTAGCTAATGAAGAAAGAGAGAGACAAAAGTTTTGCATGTGAATTGGCTATAGGTACAGTACTTCTCATGGCCATGCAAGTAGTATTTGAGTTGTGAGTTTAGATGAAGGGTAAAGAGTGTGTTGAAGAAAAATTCCAGGGAGAATTGAGAGCAAATTTCAGGGAGTTTTAGAGAGAGAAACTGAGACCATTTGAGAGAGAAATATCTAAAAAGAGAGAAAATGTGTCCAGAGAGAAACATTTCGTTCGACGTCGTCCGATCTTCATTTTCGGCGAGTGACCACATCTGGAGAATTTCCTCGACGACACGAATCCAACGACATCGAACTGCTGCCGAGATACCGTCGGGCGCACCCTCACGTGCCAGCCACGCGCCGTCGACTTGCTGCTTACACGCGCCACGCACCGCCGTGTGTGTATGACACCTCCAAGACCATAATCTTCCCCTCGTCGAGATACGCAGGTTGGACACTTTGTTTGTCCAAATCGGATCTTCGATTATTGAGAAACGAACTAAAAATGATAGTTATCATTGTTTGACCGATCATCGGTAATCACTGTGCTTCAGCCCTCACCACCACCATCATTGTGATCGTTGCGACGTATAATGACCAGTGGTTCCTTCGTTGTGAGATTTGGAGGTCGTTGGAGCTTAGTACCTGATTATTACCATTTTGGGGGTGTAAACGTATGATTTTGAAAGTTTTGGACTTAATTGCATATTAGCATGATTATGAGGGTAAATCTGTAAATTCTATTTTTCAGGGATTAATAAGTAATATTTGAGAGTTTTATAACTATTTGGACATAGTAGAAAATTTTTGGGGCTAAAATGGAAATTTAGAACGTTTAAGGGTAAAATCATAATTTTGGAAAAATTGAGGGATCTGATCGTAATTTTATATTTTTCAGATTTTAGCGAGGATATAGAGATAAAAAAATTTGTATGGATTGAGGTAAGTACAATGCACGATGATTCCCTTTACATAATTGTTTATTGATTGATGTTTGCAGTGAAAGTCTATATATATATATATATATATATATATTGGTATAATTATAATTATATATGTGTGTGTATATATTTTTATATATATATTTATGGAGATATATACATTGAATTATTGAAAGCATGAGAAATATGAATTCATGATTGTTGAGATGAAATTGATGGATTGGATGTGAGATGTGATTGTATTAGATGATGTGTGATGTTATGTTATGCTGTCGGGTTTTGTATAATAGTGGTTGGAAATGAGATGAACTGAGATGATATGAGAGATGAGATGATATGAGTAGAGAGAGCTCATTAGAGGCTATGTGAGGTTATGCATAATTAGTGGTGGAGCGTGTTTCAGTTCCCACTTAAATATTTATGTTAGATGAGTTGGTGGGAATCCTTGGGAGTTGTGAGGTACCTCACATTGGTTTCAATCCACTATTATATTGGATCCGGATTAGCAACCATGTTTGTTGGATGTTTGTATTATTGTGAGAATGGTTGCTTGAGATGATATAATAGTATATGTTATTTTCATATATTATTATATATATATACTTACATATCCATATTTTGTTGGTGAGGTTATGTTGAGAGTATGAGTGCTTTACTTACTGAGCTATTTAGGCTCACCCCCCCTCATTTTCCCAAACATCGTTGGTAGTTCGCCAGCACAGCAGTAGCAGTACCAGGATTTGATCCACGTGCCACATTAGCTTTTCGGGTTGGTCTAGACATTTAAGACATTATTTCATATTTTTAAGAATTGTGTTGTAAACTTTATTACCTGATACTTTATTCGGAGACTTATTATATTATAATTTAATAAGCATTATTTTCTTGCATATATGTTTGTATTGTGTGACATGTAAAATGCTCGAATTAAAGAGGTATGCGAACCCATTTTCTAGGGTTGAGCCCGCTCTAGGGAGGGTGTTGAAATTCATGGGCCTAACTCAACCCAAAAGCCAGCTTTAGAGTTGAGGATTGCCCAATGTTTATATTTTGAGTTAATTGTTTATCTCAGCCGATGTGGGATATTTTCCTCAACTCCCCCTCACGTGCAAATCGGTCTTTCGCCTGGTTCATGTCACGTGGACAGGTAGTGTGGGCCCACCCGTGCATGAGTGTGGCTCTGATACCATGTTGAAATTTATGGGCCTAACTCAACCAAAAAGCCAGCTTTAGAGTTGAGGATTGCCCAATGTTTATATTTTGAGTTTAATTGTTTATCTCAACCGATGTGGGATATTTTCCTCAACATAGGGGGTCGTGACATCTACCATTGTAAATATAATATAGAGTGAATTCAAAACTTTCTTTCATTATCTAATATGGTATAGAGTGAAAGAAAGTCTTGAATTCACTCTATATTATATTTAGAATGGTAAAGGCCTTTATATAAGCTACATATAAAACTGAAATAGAAAAGAACTAATCATAATAAGAATATATAATAAAATCAAAAATCCTAGGGATGTTAGAAATTATATCTTACATAATAAATATATAATATTTCCTTAATATTGGTTTCATAATAATATTTACATAATATTATTTCCATAATAATATTTCCTTAACACCTCTCTCAAACTCAAGCTGGTGACGAAGGAACAAGCATGAGGTTGCATCTTGAAATCTAAGATCGGATTTTTGAAACTAGAAATCTTGAAACTTGGAGGATGGAAACTGAGATAATTGATGAGCTTTAACCTACGAATCCCAAAGGGGGAGCCAGAGCCCAAGAGGGAGCTGAAGCCAGAGAGGTAGTGAAATCCCGAGAATGTGCCGAAGCCTGAGAGAATCGAAGCCAGAGAGTGAGCGAAATTTCGACAGAGAGCTGAAGCCTGAGAGGGAGCAAAATCCCGATAGAGAGCCGAAGCCCGAAAGGGAGAAATCCCGACTGAGAGCTGAAGTCCGAGAGGGAGCAAAATCCCGATAGATAGCCAAATCTCGAAAAGGGACCGAAGTCCGAAGAGAGAAGTGTCTAAAAAAATAAATTCAAGAATTATCTATATTTCTAAATTATATCAAAACTGTTTTCTGGTTTTTTTTTGTTCACAGCTCAAAGATAAGGATCCACAAAGAAATTTATAATATTGAAGCAAGAGAGATCTGGTGTGATTTCGATTAAAATGTTAAGAAATCCAGGGTTCTTAAAGCTGATGAGAAAAGAAAAAACCCACGAATTTGAGGGAAATTAGAGGCTTTTAAAGAGGGAAATTTTTTAAAAGAGAGAGCCTTGATATAGGTTTGGATATAAAGAAAGCTTAAAGAGTGGTTACAGTAAGGGTTGATGATCGTGGTGGCTTGTGACGGTGGCCGTGAATGGCAAAGTCTAACTTTTGATTTTGTAGCGGTTGCCGAGAGTAGTTATGGGCTGGTAAGATTTTGGGATTGCAGTGATAGTTAATTGCGGTGGTGTGTGAAAGTGGTAAGGTGGCAATATGGGTGATGTTGGGATATATGTGTTATTAAATCATATTAACATGCTATATTCAATTAATTGTACACTAATATGTCAAAATAGAATATAAAACATGAAACATAGAAAAAACATGGAAAAATATTGAAGATGAATGAAAACTTGATCCAAGTCGAGTTTCTTTTGTCCTTAAGAATTTATTAGCCCCGTCTCGGCGCTCTACGGATGTCTTGAGTCTAACGTTCTCCCATGATTACTTGGATGCTTCTTGTAGAATGGGCACTCCTTTCACAAGAACTTGAACAAGGAAATTGGAGGAAACTCTCGACTAAAAAAATGACTCTCTAACTAAGATAGAATGTTAGAATTTATAGATACCTAAGAATGAACCCAAGGCCCCTTTATATAGACATGAAAGGGTGTCTTTGAGGGCATCATTTCGCTTGGGGTGTAACCCTCCTAAGGGTTATATCACTTCCCTTATGCCCTTTGAAGCCTAGAGACTCATCCTTCCAATTTAGAGGACATGCCCCTTCATCCATGTGCCTTTCCCATAAGACACTGCTTAAGGAACATGTCTCCCCACTTATACTATTAGAGAATTTACAATAGGTGATTGTGGGAAGGAGACTGCTATAAAAGTGAATGATTAGAGAGATAGTGGCACCAAGGGTAAGGAAGCATGAATCACTCGTGAAAGGGTGGTGCGTGAGGTTCACATGCCGATGGCGGTCGTGATCCCCACGCACCGATGTGAACAGAGAGAGAAACTATAAAATTCATAGCCTAGTTTCTGATATCATGTTAGATAATGAAAAAAGTCTTGAATCTACTCTATATTATATTTACAATGGTAGAGGTTTTTATATGGACTACATATCAAATCGAAATAGGAAATAACTAATCCTAATAAGGATATATATTAAAATCACAAATCCTATGGATGTTAGAAATTATATCTTACAGAATTCATAATAATTTTTCTTTAATATTGTTTCCATAATAATATTTACTTAACACATTAGTTTGTGTATGAAATTTAAAGGGAAAAAAATTATAGATATTTTTTTTATTTGACAAGTGTACTTTTCTTATACGAAATTATCAATACTTATTGCTAGTCTAATATGAAAATAATAAAATTATAATTTAATAAATCTAAAAATAAATAAATAATAAATAATTTTTTAAATTATAATTTATTTATTCAATGTTATTTTATAATTAATTTAACTAACATAATTAATTATAATAACTTTAAATAAATTTCTCATTACGTTATTATTTAGTACAAATAATTTTACCGATATTATAGAAAGTAATTAAGATAATATTTATATTATTATAATTAGTATCGCATCATAAATTGACAATTATTTTTAATTTTAGAATAATAACCTTTCAAAACTATAATAAACTTAAAGTGACTTAAATTTCATAAACTATAATATCCCGAATTTTTCGAAACAGTTATGAAAGTTCTCGGATCTCAATTTAGGTCTTGGAATGATACGATGTTGGTAAATAAGAGTTTAAATATTCCATAATAGGTCGGAATGTCTTAAAACGGAATCTCGTTGCATTGGGAATTGTGAAATTCGAAAGAATTGGTTAAGAAAATTTTAAATACGGAGGAAATTTTAATATTTCGGCTATAAAAATAGCAAACAAATTCTGATTGAGTTTATTCTTAATCTGATGGACTTGTTTTTCGAGGATGAACAACTTTTGTGTTGAACACTTTTCGAAATTTATAACATAAAGGCCTCAATGATGAGAATTTCCGAAGAAATACTTTGTCATGGGCCTGATGCAATTTCCAGAAAGTTATTATATAAACCTGCAAACTTATTAGAATTTGCACAGATGCCCAACTTCTTCACGTTTCTCTTGATAACACCGGCTAGTGCGATCGGTTGAAGGGAGTCCAGGGGTGGCCGATGGTGGCCTTGAATCGTCGGAAAACTACGAGATGAAGGATAAAATCGTGCTCATATCAAGGTTTCGATCTCGGCTCATTGTTTTAATCTACGTGTCGAGTCACCTGTCATATCAAAGCTCTCGGAGAGTACTGCGAAGCAGTCGATTTTGTCAAACGGCACACAGTTTCACGTAAATCGAGCTAAAAAGGATGGTGAACATTAACACTCATTTGAACAGTAGTTTCTATTCAAATTTTTTCGATTCCTACGTGTTCGTGGGAGCGTTTGGAGTCTGTATATGCCATCAGAATCTTGGTAAGACCTACCGATAAAATTTCAATATTTATAAGTTTCTCATTTTGTATTTCGATGCTTCCAGTAGTGTCATAGAGTAACATTTTGACTTGTATTGAATTGGATGAGTTAGAATGTATCAAATATGTATTATTGGTATAATTGGAGTGAAATCGGAATGGATTGGATCAATCCGGTTGGATTAGCGAGTTTTCGGTAAAAGCAGATTTCACGTGTATATGTGCTTTGATGAACGTAATGATAGATATGAGTTAATTATGATGATATAATAATGTGTAGATGGTTTCTGAAAGTTTTGGAGGGTCCAAGATCTTTCCGTAGCGTTTTCGAAAACTTTTGCAAAAGATTTTCTGAAAATGCTTAATTCGAGGATTTAAGTTATTTGATTATTTTGGAATGATATATTATGATTAGTTAGAAGTACTTTACTGGTTTTCGGAGGAACATGATAGATCCGAAGATCCGAAAGGTTCCAGATCCATTTGTAATAATTTCGGACTTTTCGAATGATTTCTGGATTTTTGGTCGAAAAATGAATTTGATTTGATAGATTTATAAAGCTGGATGTTTTGAGAGTAATGAAACTCTAAAGACCTATGGTATAAAATATTGCAAGATATTAAATCAAAAAATAATCAAACAGTAAACAAAATCAACACAAGAATTTTTTTGATGGAATGGAAAACTCGTGCGAGTAAAAAACCACTTCGGGTATAGGCTACCTCCCCAATCCACTTAATAGAGAAAACTTACAATAATGGTATATGGCCTATGGTGACAACTTCACCAACTCGAATACATCTACACTGTAATAACCCGAAGAACTCCCCGAGCCCACACCAAACAGCCTTCTTCAAAACCTCTGAAGTCTCTGAGCAGATCAACCCTGTGAACTCACAACGCCGGAACTCCATCTACCAATATTCCTCCTTGAGAACTCTGAAGGCTTAGGATATTGGATTAGGGTTGTGTTTCTATGTTGATGGTCAATTAAGGATCAATATCGCCAAGACAAATAAGACAATGTAATCAAGAAAGTCTTTAAGGTGAAAATTAAGAAAGAATAAACTAAGTATATGGTAGGCTCTCTAAATTGTGTTTCTTTAACTGGTTAAAGTGGCTAGGTGTTTGTTTAAATAGGTAAGGTAAGGAAACTGGCTAAAAACCCATCCAAAATAACCTAGTCTCACAATTTCATTCGAACGCTCATCGAACACAAGTCGAACGCGCATTGTTCCGTAAAACCGTTCGAACGTAATTTCGAATGCAAGTACTCTGGAAGGTTTCTTTCGCATGGGAAAATGAACGCAAGTCACATGGGAAGCTATTGCCAAGTTTTGTTCCAACCCAAACACGAACGTGACATGAACGCCACACGTTCTAACGCAAACACAAACACAAACACAACACTAACGAATATCTTTTATCTCCATGCACAGTCTGCCAAATACTAGTCCATTTGCACTGAGATCTTCAAGACTCATTACAACTCAATTGAACTTATTTTGTTACGGACATTGCCAACAAATATGGAACTAACAATCTCATCATTTGGTTTTCCGTGACAAAATCACTTAATACAAAGACTATGTAAAAGACCTAAAAAAATAGTCAATTGTCCGCCATCAAGACAGTGACTTCTTACAATATGAATCGATCTAATATCTAAACAAATAGTCTTGATGTCATTGAAGCAATGCCACTAATCTGCTCACTTAAAACATCCACAAACAATAAGATACCCGTGAAAAACAAAGGGAACATAAAGAGCAGATAAACCAAAATTAGAAATTTCTTTAAGATTAAATATAGACAATTGTATTCAGGCTGTAACGTTTTATGAATTATAATCATCGGAAATCTAAGACCGAGACCTACAACTTTTGTGTTGGATATTTTTCTAAGTTTGAATTAGAAACAGGTTAAAATTATGATTTCCGCGACTGCTATAGTAAATTTCGAGTGAAGTCTAGAAAATGTGATGTGACATAATCTTGGCCACCCATTTCATTACAAAAATCATCCACCTTTTCCTATAAATAGAGCACTATTCATTCACCTCATGGAGTAGGCCAAAATCGTGAGTCATGGGAGCAAAGAAGCTTTCCAACCTTCTTCTTTTGTCCCTGAAAAGTTTGAAGGAAAAATGATGAAATCTCAAGCTTTCTTGGTCAAGTAAGCTTCTTTTTCTTCTTCCTTATTCTTAATTTGGAACATAAGCATTCATTTTCCATTTATATTTTCATTCTTAGAAACCCTATGAATTGGGGCTTTGTTTTTTTGAGAAGGTTGGGCAAGAATTTGAGCTTTAATGTATGTTTATGAAGTTGTTTAGAATGAATTGTGTCTAAGTGTGGTTGAAATAAGGTTAAGATGTAAAGTGTATATGAGGGCCGAATTTCTTAGCTTGTAGGGGGAAATATTTTTGATGTTTTGATAATAATTTGTTGAGGTTCATGCATTAGAAGAAGATATAACATGAGTTTAATGTATTTGAGAGTTGATAACTCAATGGATGTAAAAGTTACAGCCCTTGTTCAATTTTATATCGATGTATTGGGAAGTTATGTTTTGTGATGGATGGTGTTCTAGACATATTATAGTTAGAGAAGTGCTTATATGAAGGTTATAATATGGGAGTGTTGGAATAGCCATAGGGGAGTGACCATGGGGAATTGGTATTTCGCCCTGAAATCAAGCTCATGTCGCAACACCGAGCATACGAATGCTCTCTGTTTGGTTCTGGAAATGAGGGCGTCGTGACGCTCAAGTAGCGAGTTGCGATGCAGAATTAGAAATGTCCTCTGCCTCTATTATGTTTTCGTGGACGTTGCGACGCGGAACAAAGATTTGCTCTCTGTTTCAGTCCTACCCAGTAGGCGTCGTGACACGATACCATTTCTCAAAAGATTAGTTTAGACATTCTTGTTCCATGATAACATATTAGAGGGCATCATAATGATTTTATACCAACATACAACTTCACACTACATCCATGATTATGAATGGTTTCTTAGTTTAAACATACTAATCATACTCGAATACATGACATATCCGTTTTCTGTAGAAATCCTTTCAGTTGCATCCAGAATCCAAAGTAACCCAGTTACATTCAAGGTTAATGGTAATACAGGTTGATTGGTGAGTGGACCATTCTCTTTAAATGTATTTACTCATATATTTTGATACCAAACTTACTTTTTAAGAGCATAGGGCATTAGCCGGATTTTATTTCAGTTGTTTAAGAAATAGCATATTTGTAAAAGATAAGTTTTATTACAGTTGTTTTACGAATGATGGGTTTTAGAAAGATAGATTTTTAAAGCATGAGTTTTATAATTTTTCAAGGCATGGGGGGAAACCAACCTCAGTTGTAACTTGATATAGACATGGAATTGACAGATACAGATATCGTGTGCACACGCAGTTCAGGACTAGGGATGATTGATGCCCCTAGATCCCAGATTTTGAGTTTAGAGGATAACATAGATCCGCAGCCCGAATCCAGATTTTTGGCTTGGGGGACGACGAGACGTAACCCCCAGGACCACCAGATATTTGCATACAGGGGAACGCCCCTAAGCGTCAGATTTTATGTATGGGGGTACGGTGATACATAATACCCCAATGCGTCAGATATACATATACAGATTTCTCAAATACATAATTTTTAGATACAGATTTCTCAGAAACAGGTTTTCAGAAATGGATTTCCAAAAATAGATTTTTCAGAAATGATAAAATTTACAAAATATTTTTCACGGGATTACAATTTTAGATAAAAGCTAATAGTCTTATAAACAAAAATGAGTTTTCAGAAAAGTCTTACAGAAATAGAGATATTTCAGTTAAGAAATAGATTTCAGAAAAGATTATTTTTTGGGAGGATTTTTTTTTAGAACCATGAATTTTTCAGAAAGAATCAGTTTTCGATTTTAAATTGTCCACTCACTAGATCGTTCAAACGATCTAACCCCCCACTCCTAGTTTCTTGTTTTACATGTATACTCGAAGGTCAAGCTCGAGAGGATGGATACTGATGGCAGTCACTAGTAGGGGTGAGCAAAACCGGTTTCGGTTTCGGTTCCGCATGGAACCGGAACCTACCCGGAAAAATTCGGTTCCGCACTAAGTGGAACCGGAACCTACCCAATTAAATAGGGTACCCTATTATTCGGTTCCAATCTGGTTCCGGTCCGGTTCCGAATTACCATATTTTAAAATATTTTAATGAAAACTACATTCCAATACGAGTCCGTAGGAAAAAACGGGGACCAAATGGTAAATTTTTTAATAGACGCTCTACTTATAGTGGGATCTTATATGGATAATGCATGTAGGGTCAGGTTTGGGTACGCACATGTTGCCAACAATAGATATGAAGACTGGAAGATGTATGCAATTGGTAGCAGTGCTAATCCAACCATTTTCAGTGATGGGAACTAATTCATGGCTTCAAACGATCAGGATACCAAAGAGGTACAAATAAAATTGCACAGAATTGATTCCTGCTCACACATCTTGGACCAAAATGTTTATTAATTTTATGTTTCTTTTTGTACAACAGGTTACGAAGAGAGAGACTTATGGAGGTTGGAAAAGTTAGAAATGAAGAACTTCAAAGGATGTATTTTTGAATGGTACTTATTTTGTAACATCTGGATATGGAAGCTGTGCACCAAATTACTCAGGCACTCAGTCATTTATTGTGGCACCATGAGCAATGGTTCCTGCCTTAACAGCTAATGCAGGTCCTCCGAACTGTGTTGTTGGGAAAGCATGTTGATATTATCACCATCAAACTTTTTTTTTGCACCAGTTGCAGATTGAGCTACAAGCCTACAACTTAATATGTCATGAACAATTACAAAAAGTTGTATGTAATGTATGAAGTTGATGTGAAACCGGTTCCATGGTCCGGTTCCGGTTCTGATCTTTTTGGAACCGGAACCTACCCGGATAAAATCTGTTCCTTCATTTTTGGAACCGGAACCTACCCGATTACAACCGGTTCCGGTTCCAAACCCGGAACCAATGCTCACCCCTAGTCACTAAAGGGTTCGAGTCCACCAGATCGAGTGCAGAGTTATAGTCCAGTCATAGTTTAAATAAAAGTATTGTGTTATACATTTTGTATAGTTTAGATTTTCTGTATGATAAGTTAAGGTGTCCAAGAACAAAGTTGAATTGAGAAATATTAATGAGTATACACTTATCAGCATTAAAGTCCTCTGCATGTTGTTGATGGGCAATGGTCACATGTATGAGTCATATTTGAGTCAGAGTTGTAGTAAGAATTCAGTTAGTAAGTCAGAGGTTCAGGGGGATGGATCAGTTTATCCCCTGCTAGTAGCATCTCCAGGAGATGGATGTTACAATATGAGATCCGATCAATTAAGTCTGTATGGATGTCTTCACACCTAATGCCCTAAAACTTGTTACATGGATTGAAGATGTATTATTATTTACAAAAAAAAATAAAAAACAAAAAAAAAAAAAAATTGCATATATATAAATCACCATTGCCAAGAGGTGTGAATTCTGATATAACTTTAGGATAAAAATATTACTCTCTTTTCAACAAGACCTATGAATATTGTGGGCACAATGAATTGATTGATACTTTGTTTTATGTGTGTATGGAAGAATGGTAAAAAAAAAATTACAGGAGAAATTTACTTATTTGATTATTTAGAAAGAAAGAAAACAATTATGAACTTGGATAATAATTTTTCTTTAAAAATTTTTCTTAAATTACAAGGGACTAGTGTTAGTTCCATTTTTTTTTGGCAATGTCCGTAAAAAAACAAGTTCAATTGAGTTGTAATAAGTCTTGAAGAACTTGGAGCAAATGGACTGGTATTTGGTAAAGCTGGAGCAATTTCGTTATTGCTGCGTTCATTGAAGTGTTTGCACGTGTGACGTTAGTGGCATGTTCGTTGTTGAGTTTGAACAAAATATTTCAGAGAGAAAACATTCGTGGTGTGTTCGAGTAAGTGTTCGAACGAAACATTCCAGAGAGAAAACGTCTGTGGTGCGTTCGAGTAAGCGTTCGAACGAACCTTTCCAGAGAGCACGCGTTCATGGCACGTTCGAGAGGCATTCGAATGCCCGTATGGAACTGAGTTATTTTGGATGCATTTTTAACCTAATTTGGTATTGGAAAGCCTTTCTTTTTACTCTACCTATATAAAGAACACATAGCCACATTTCCCAAGTGTTGAAAACATAATACGTTAAGCTAATAACTTACATAGCTTTTCAACCTTCCAGTTCGTCACCTTGTAGACTCTTTTGAATCTTTTGTCTTCATTTCTCTGGTGATTGAGATCTTTGTTAAACCATCAACACAAATCAAAACCCAACTTCCTGACCCTTCAGAGCTCTCTAGGAGGAAGATTGGCAGTCAGAGTTATGAAATTCAGAGTTGTATAGTTGATTCACTCAGAGACTTCAGAGGTTCTTAAGAAAATCGTGGTGTATGGGCTTGAGGAGTTCCTTGAGTTATTGCAGTCTAGAGGTATTAGAGTCGGTAGAGTTGTCGCCATAGGTCTTTACCATCACTGTAAGTTTTTTTTCTTAGTAGTGGATTTGGGCTGGCAGCCGAGATATCCGGAGTGATTTTTTACTCGCACGAGTTTTCCACTTCGTCAACAAATTACTGTGTTGATTTGTGTGGCTGAATTATTTTCTGCTTTATTTTAATATTCTGTATTATATTTTAATTGTTTGATATTGAGGTTGCTTGTTGGGAAATCCATAGTAACAGTAATTAGGATTTGTCTTGATTATTGTGTTAAATTCCACATAGGGTCAGAACCTAGGATAATTACGAACTTTCAACTAGTAATAAGAACACTAAAAAAGTGCACACTTATTAAAAGAAAAATTAATCATTTTACACTTGTAGTTTCATTAATCCCCTTAATTTAGCATATTTGTAAAATAATAATTAAATTTATGTTTTATATATTTTTATTGTGGTTTTTATTTCTTATGTAGGTCAAGTAATACTTGGATGCATAACTAGAAAAATGGACATGACATTTGGATTTTAGAAGCCAAAAACTTGAAAGGGCGTTCTAATAGTGTACAAATTCAGAAATTTCAACCCTGCGTAATTTTCGTATTATGGCCATAAATTTTTACTCTGATATTTGATTGAGGAGATTCCAGTTCCAGATGAAAGAAAACTCAAATATCTACAACTTTCTTTTGACAAGATTTTCTAGTTCTGAAGTGTTCAAGGCCGAAATTGATGAAAAATCCAAAGAGTTTTATATGTAATTATTAAAGAAAATAATAATAATAATAATAATAATAATAATAATAATAATAATAATAATAATAATAATAATGGGAGATGGTAATCCACCTTTCGGTGGATTGTCAACATCCTCCACCAAACATGTTTGGTGGAATCAATTGCAATTGCATCAAGAGGTGTGAGCACTTCTATTTATAGAGGTGCTCAGCACCTCAATTTCCTCAGCATCCTTTATAAGTTTCTCTCTAAAAATTTTGTGAAGGGTTTCAGCTTGTGTGTTTTATTTTTTTTAAACTTTCCTGTAATTTCTTTTTCTTTCAGTAAAAAAATTATGAGTGTTTTTATTCAAATCATTAGTAGCTAATTTAATAATGCTGAGGTAAAGGGTGGAGCTTTTAATATAAAAATTTAAATTAATCTTATTTATATAATAATATATAAATTATAATCTAATGATTAATATTTAATTTAAATCTAGATTAATTACTGAATAACTTTGTTACCGCTTATATGGCCGGTTTTATTTATTTTGCATAATTGAGTACCTAAGTGGACTTGTTATAGACAAAAGTTATCATCACCTTTTGTAAATCTCCAGTTCGGGAATGTTACCGGCAGACAAAAGATCCTACTGTCACCTAAGCCTCTGACTCATGAGCTAGAACACTTGCTTGTATCTTTATGCTATGCAACATCCATTAAATCACACGTGCTAACTGTATACTTGAATCATTTAGAATGCAAAATTATGAATGAAAACTCATGTGTGTGTGTGTGTGTATATATATATATATATATATATATATGAACTAAAATGAATACAAAGTGTCAACAGAAGCACTCATGTCAATAATACATCAAAATGACTCCATAGATGACTACATCTTATATGAATATAGCTCTGGGATTATGGACCCGACGAGTAGTGACTGCAGTGTAACACTCGTCCTCAAACTGGGTCTCCAAAATGATACATGGCTCACCAAAAGGAGTGTCCTGCAAAATAACTGGGAAATGGTGGGGTGAGTCCAGAGGATCTCAGTGAGTGGAGCTACAAAAATAAGAAAACAGATTAGAACATAATAAGAAACCATTAAACTAAAAAGTCTTTCTGAAGACTTTATTAAAAAAAACATGTTCTCCTTTTATCTGAAAACACTTTCTAAAAAAAACTTCTGAAAAGATGTATCTGAAACTCTACGCCCAAGAAAATGACTCAACTAAGTGTGTCCGAGAATAACTCAATCAGGTCTCTGAAACTGGTGGTATTCTATGCCCAGGAAAACAACTCAACTGGTCATCTCTGAAATTGGTTGTGATCAACGCCCAGGAAAATGACTCAACTGGACGTTGAGCTCTAGGCCAAGGAAAACGACTCAACTGGGCATAGCCACCAAGCTAGAACAGGGGGTACGGATCTATGCTACCGCCCAAGCTCTGAACTATAGTCTAGATACACGAACCTATGCCGTCGTCCTGGCTCTACATGTGCACATGTCATTTGTATCCGTCAATTCCAACTGTATCAAGTTACATACTGGGGTGAGTTTTTCCCTCATGCCCCGAAAATATGAGAATACTGCTGAAAAACTTTAAAAAACTTTAAAATCAAATCTCAGGTAACTTGTATCTGAAAACTAAACAAGGCTAACGCCCTAAAGCTTTTAAAAGTAAGTTTTGAAACAAATCTGAATCTAAAACCAACAATTATAAAATCAATTTGCAAGAAAATAAATATCCACTCACAGATTTTAAGTTCGGCTAATCTTTCTTTACGTCACTGTTGCGAGCACGGCTTCTGACGAGTATCTATATAGAATACAAAGCGTTAGAATCATCGATTACATAATACGGTCCGTAATCTCATAAAAATTTCATAATCTAATTGGATTACTCCCTAGAGATGTTTATATTCCCCAAATGAAATTTAAAACAAAATTCGGGATCTTGGCGGTCTCCTACACGTCGCTACACACTCGATCGAACCATAAACACTTTTTCTGCCTTGGTCCCATCGCGACACGCGTGCAAGGTCGCGTCTCGACGCGACGCTGAAAACAGAGGCAGATCCGCCTCGCCCACAGATCTGCCTTGGCCACAAATATCCCAAAAATCCCATTTCATTTCCACAAAACAACTTCAATCATGAATTATCATCACATAACACTCCAATTCATCTCATCATCACCCAAATTTCAATAAAATCCCATCATTTTACTAAACCCACAAACTTGAGTAACATCACTAAGTTTACCTAAACATATATTTCATCAACACAAAATCATCTTATCATCCTCCTCATCAACCCAACAATACCCTCCAATCATCAATTTATCAAAATACAAATTGCTAAAAAAAAATTGGGTTAAGAATATTACCTTGATTCAACCCTTCTTATTCCTTTACACACACTAAAAGTCTTTTTTCCCTTTTCTTAAAGCTTGGCTTGAGTGTATTATCTTGCTTAACCTCAAATTATTTGACAAAGAAAATTTTCAAGCTTTACCTTCTCTCCCTCTATTCACATCCAAAAGCAAAGAAGAAGAAGAAAAATACTTTCTCTTTTTCTTTTGTTTTGATTTTTATTTCATTTTCTTTAAACAAAGTCTAGAAAAGTGTAGAGACTTCATTAGTTTGGGCCTTGGGCTCATTTCCTCTTTTTCTTTCTTTTCTAATTCTTTTATTTCGTGTTGGGCTTAATTAATAAAAGAAGGAAATTTGGGCTTGATTAGGGTAAGTATTTATTATTTCTAATAATTCGGAAATTATTTTACTAACTCGGGAAAGGAAAAATTTTAAAGCGTGAACTAAATAATTGGGGTCGTTACAAATTCTTCCCCCTTAAAATGATTCATCCTCGAATCGAAATGCTTAAAGGATAGTAAACGTACCTTCATCTACGAAGAGTTGGGGATATTGCTTTCTTATGACTTCTTCTGGTTCCCATGTAGCTTCTTGGTCTTTGTGATGTTGCCAAATCACCTTGACTGAAGGAATCCATCGAGACCGTAGCTTCTTTATCTCTCTACCTACAACAGCTACCAGTTATTCCGAATAAGATAAGTCGTGATGGATATCGACTGATTGGGGCTCCAACACATGGGAATCATCTCGCATATATTTCCATAATATAGATACGTGAAAAACAAGATGTATCATGTCCATACTGGGTGGAAGCGCCAATTCATAAGCTCTTCCTCCAACCCTCCGAAGTATCTCGAATGGCTCGATAAATCTAGGGCTAAGTTTACCCTTCTTACCGAACCTCATGACTCCTTTAAAATGAGATACTTTAAGGAATATAAAATCCCCCACCTGAAACTCCAAATCCTTCCTCCGATGATCTGCGTAACTCTTCTGACGACTTTGAGATATATTCAATCTCTCTCTGATCAACTTTACTTTTTCCATAGCATCTTGTACCAAATCTGGGCCTAGCAGTTTCTATTCCCCGACTTCAAACCATCCCACTGGGAATCTACACTTCCGCCCATACAATGCCTCGAATGGCGCCATCTGAATACTTCCTTGATAACTGTTATTATAGGCAAACTCTATGAGGGGTAAATACTGATTCCAACCGCCCTCAAAGTCAATCACGCAGGCTTGCAACATGTCTTCCAAAGTCTGTATGGTGCGCTCCGACTGACCATCAGTCTGTGGGTGGAAGGTTGTGCTAAAGCGCAGCTGTGAACCCAAAGCCTCTTGAAATGACTGCCAAAACTTAGAGGTAAACTGAGAACCTCTATCTGAGACAATAGAAATAGGCACTCCATGCAATGACACTATCTCATCTAGGTACAGTTTGGCATACTGAGCTGCTGCTCTCATCTATGGACCATCGGTCTTTAATATCATGATACATCTTGGTAATCCCAGGATTCATAAGATGAAGTATGGGCCTTCTCCAATATCAAGCGTCTCAACTCTGGAACTAAAGGCACAAAAATTCTATTCTGCTTTCTTACGAGGCCTTCAGTATCTACATGATACTCATCCTCAGTGCATTGCTGTAATCAGTATCTAATCCGCTATACATCCAGATCTGCTTCCTGCGAAACTCTGATTTCATCAACAAGAGTGGACTTAACTTGAATCTGAGCCAACAACCCTCCTGGAGCTGTCACCCGGAGGTTTACTCCATCCAGCAAATAACTTTGCATCTGTTTAACTGGGCGCCATCTCTGAACTGGCAAGTGAGCTAAACTTCCCATTGAATTCCTGCTCAGGGCATCTGCAACAACATTAGCTTTACCCGGATGATACTGAATGAAGCAATCATAGTCTTTTAACAACTCTATCTATCTCATTTTCCTCAGATTAAGCTCCTTCTGACTCTGAATATACTTAAGGCTTTTGTGATCGGTGAAAACTTCAAACTTCTCACCGTATAAATAATACCGCTATATCTTCAGAGCAAAAATTGTCGCGACCATCTCCAAATCATGAGTGGGGTAGTTTTTCTCATAAGTCTTCAATTGCTTGGAGGCATACACAATTACTTTCCCTCTCTGCATCAATACACAACCTATGCCCACTCTGGAAGCATCACAATACACTGTAAATCCTTCTGATCATGCCGGCAGTGCAAGAATAAGAGCAGTAGTCAATCGGTGCTTAAGTTCCTGAAAACTCTTCCCACAAGCATCAGACCACTCAAACTTCACATTCTTATGAGTTAGCCGTGTTAACGGAGCAGCTAATCTGGAGAAATTCTCTACAAATCTTCGATAATACCCAGCTAATCCCAAAAATCTATGAATCTTCGTTACGCTCTTTGGTCGATGCCAACTCTGAATAGCTTCAATTTTGTGAGAATCTACTCCAATTCCCTCTTTAGACACCACGTGCCCCAAAAATACCACACTACTTAACCAAAACTCACACTTCGAGAACTTAGCATATAACTTATGTTCTCTCAATATCTGCAACCTTTGATGAAAATGCTCCGTATGCTCCTGCTCACTACGCGAATACACCATAATATCATCAATAAAGACTATCATGAACCGGTCTAGAAAAGGTTTGAACACCATGTTCATCAAATCCATAAACGCCGCAGGGGCATTGGTCAGACCAAAAGACATTACTAAAAACTCGTAATGTCCATATCTGGTTCGGAAAGCCATCTTCGGGACATCACTCTCCCTAATCTTCAAATGATGATAACCCGAGCGCAAGATAATTTTTTAGAAACACTGCGCTCTCTGCAACTGATCGAATAGGTCACCAATCCTTGACATTGGGTATTTATTCTTGATCGTCACCTTATTCAACTATCGATAATCTATACACAATCTTAGTATCCCATCCTTCTTTCTTACAAACAACACTGGAGCACCCTACGGAGATACAGTGGGGTGAATAAAGCCATTGTCTAACAAGTCTTGCAACTGCACCTTCAACTCTCTGAGTTCTGCAGGAGCCATCCTGTATGGAGGGATCGATATAGGTTACGTCCAGGGCATGCAATTTATACAGAACTCAATCTCCCTATCTTGTTGTAATCGTGGCAACTCGTCTGGAAATATATCAGGATACTCCTTCACCACCGGAATCTGCTCAAGGCTCTTACTCTCCACTCTGCTATCCGTCACAAAAGCCAAATAACCCATATTCTTCTTCTGAAGTAACTGGAATGTCTGAATAGCTGATATCAAATTATGAGGGACTACCGTCCTATCTCCCTGATAAGCTTTTATTGGTCTATTGGGAGCATGCAAAATAAAGGTCTTCTCCAAACAATCGAGCACCACATGGTGCTTAGCTAGCCAATTGTAACATCCCCGATCCGGGAGATGTTACCGGCAGGGGATAGTTGTGCTAACCCCATAAGCCTCTTACTATCTGACAGTACTCTGAACTATATAAATGTCATGCCATACGTGAAGACTATAACTAAATCAACATGAAATACTTTTATTAATGCATGCTTAGGAATACTTCTTTACAACACTTTAAGGACTATCTGTAATGACTATCACATCACTAGTGCATGTATGCAACTCTAACT